>CM043712.1:36813905-36856819 GCA_023969325.1 Oryzias curvinotus | reverse complement strand
TTTTATTTTGTAAACAGGATATTTGGCTTCTAGAATTTAGTACGACCCGTCAAATCTTAACTCTAATTTAGAATTGCAATGCTCCTTGATCATAAATTTTTCTCCCACAGTGAATTTGATTTCATAAGTTTTTTTTTATCACAGTTGTATTTCATTTTATTGACTGATAATTGTAAATTGTTATCAACTACTTTAAACATCTCCTTAAGATTGGATTCCAGGTTTTTAACAAAAACATGGTAATTCTTTTCAATTGAATTTATCTTATCATCAATGATTGAAAAAGTTTTTGGCATTCTCATTTCTGACCCGAACATTAGCTCTTAGGGAGAATATCCAATCGAAGAATTTTTGGCATTTCTTAGAGAAAAAATAACTTAATCAAGATCATAATCCCAATTTGATTTGTCGTGACTGGCTGCTATTCGCAAGATTTCTTTGATCGATTTGTTGGTTCTTTCAACTAATTCATTCGTAGAAGAGTGATATGGAATGGAACTTTGCTTGCATATGGTCAATAATTGGCAAAGATTGGAAAAAAGTTGGGATTCGAATGCTGTACCTTGGTCAAACAAAATATATTTCGGTACTCCAAAACTTCAAATAACTGATAAAAATAAGGCATGTGCCGCTGTGTTAGTTGTGTTATCTGGAATAGCGATAGCTTCGGTCCACATAGAAAAATTATTTACGAATACTATTATGAAACGATTTTCCTTTTGTGTTTTAGGGAGCGGGCCAGTAAAATTTATATCCTAAAATTCAAATTTTTCTTTATTTCTAATATGATTTAGCTCAGCCTTGGGGTATAGTTTTTGCTTTTATGTTTGTTGCAATTCAAGCAATTTTCAATGAAGGACACAACAGTATTTTCGAGATTAGACCAAAAGAATCGACCACGAACGAAAACCACCGTTTTATTAACACCTAGATGGGCAAGTATTCGACATTAAACCGTAGTTAGAATTGTTTCGTCAAGCTTTTCAGGAACCAGAAGTTTCATTCCTCTTCTACTAGTGTGAAAGAAAAGCCCATCAATGATAACGAGATGACATTATCCTTTTATGAGATTCTTTGAAAAGTTTGAGATATCGTTAGTTGTATTTATTCTCTGCAAATAGGAAATAATTTGGTTTATTCATTCGTCTTTTTTTTGTAATTCATCCAGATTGAATTCACAATCTACCTCTAACGCTGCAGACATTCTAGATAGAGAGTCAGAAACCGTATGCGATTTTCCCATAATATATTAGATTGAATAGTCTTACTCTTCTATTTCCGTTTCTATCTTCTTTTGCCTCTTGTATCTTTCATATTTTTCAGGTATAGGAGAGGATTATGTTCAGTTCTAAGAATGAACTTTTTTCTGCATAGATAAGGACAAATATTTTAACTGCAAAAATTAAACATTGGCACTCTTTGTCAATAGTAGAGTATTTACGTTCGGCTAATGTCAAAATACTACTCGCAACAGCAATTGGTACGAGATCATCACTTTTATATTCGGAAATAACGGCTCCAACTGCTTTATCCGATGCATCGGTATTTAGCACAAAATGTTTTGATGGATTTGGTGAGGGTAGGTAGTTTTGTCAGTTCATTTTTAAGACTCTCAAAAGCTTCTAGAGTAATTTTATTCCAATGCCAAGGAGATTCTTTCCTAAGAAGTTTGTAAAGAGGAGACGCAATATTTGCAAAATTTCTTACAAATTTTTAATATAAGCCGCTTACACCAAGGAATCCTTTAAACTCAGATATATTTGAAGGAACATTCCAACTTAGTATTGGCTCAATATTCTTAGAATTAGCTTCAATGCCGTGTTTTGAGACGTTAAAAAGCCTAAGAATTCAATTTTGTCAAATCCAAAGAAATATTTGCTAGTTTTAAGCTTTAACCCTGCCTCATTGAGTTTAGAAAGAACTGTTTAAATGTCTTTGAGGTGGTTTTCGAAGGTATCGGAATATATTATGACTGTCAACCAGATTGGCGCAACAACATGAGGATCTTTTGTAATCTCATCAATTATCTTTTAAAAATTAGAGGGAGCGTTGCAGAGTCCACATGGTAAAACGTTTAATTGTTAGACTTTCACTCCGTTAAAGGTAAAAATACAGTATTATCAGCGGCACGTCGATTCAGAATACATTTCCAATATCCTGTTTGAAGATCAACCGATGAGCAGTAGTTGTAACCAGCTGGTTTTTCCAGTACTTCTCTAGCTATTGGGTTTGGGTAATTGTTTTAATAGTTATCACATTTAGTTTGCGATAATGGACGAACAATCACCATGTCCCATCTTTTTACTTTACAAGCAGAACCTGAGAGAACAATGCACTTGTGCTCTCTTTAATTATTACAGTTTTTCACATCTTCTCGACTTTAGTCTTGATTTGATCGTTGATATTTTTCTGAAAACGAAAATATGGTGATCGAATCGCAGCTAAATTCTATATATTGATAATATGAGGATATAACGATGTCCTTCCCATATCAAATTCATTGCTAGAAAACACTTCTTCGTTAAATAAAAGTAGTCTTATTAACCGTTCATGTTCGTTTGGGTTGATCTCATCATTTATCATTGTTTTTATTTCTGTAATTTCTGAACAATGGTTATTTAATTCTAAATGATCTGTTATGCTATCCGAATATAATTTTTCCTTAATAATGATGTCCCTCCCAATGATAGCAACATATGAATGTGGGACTATACGATAAATTCATGGGTTATTATTTTGAGCGAAGTTCTAAAGTCAATAAAATTGATTCGATATATGGTATATTTGATCCATTAACGCTGCATAATTTGAAAGATGTAGGTTTAATTGAATTCTTTTGTACAAGTTTCTCATTAATAATGGAAATGCAGGAACCTGTGTCGAATAAAACAAAGCCTGAACTTATATCATTTAGAATTATGAATGGAGTAAGAAATTGATTATTTTGTTTTGGAATTAATAAAGAAGAATGATAATGTTTTTTAAAATCAAGTTTGATATTGCATTTACGACAACTATGTCCTTTTTTCTCACAACGTCTGCAGATTATCATACCTCTGCAGGTCTTTGAATAATGTCATGAGATCCACAATGGTCACATTCTGAGGCGGAGGATTGTTTTTAAAGAGTCAGGGGCAGTTGAGGTTTCCCTAACTATAGAAGCTTAAGTGAGTCTCGAATCTCCTCGAGAATTCCAAATTGCTGTTTCTTGAAAATTGTTTAAACGTCTTCCTCGGATGCTTGGAGCAGCGTGTTGGATTAGCTTATCCACTGCCTGAATTGATAATTTTTGATCGGGTGACAGCGATCTGTAGGCGTTTTTACAATGTGTAGTAAGATCATTGCAGTTAAGCACCCTGAGCTACACTGAAATCGAATGGGGTAGTTTTGATAAAAATTTTCTGTTGGACAACAAATTCCTGATTCTTTTTGTTGAGAGAGGGTTCGGCCGACTCTAGAAGGTTCTCTAATTAGTTTTTGATCGGAAGAACATCGCTACCTGGTGAAAAAGTGAATGTTTCAAAGTTTAAAAAGTCTTTAGAGAGAGAGTCCCTAACGTTTCAGATATCACGTATCCATTTCTTTATAGGTGAAATTTTTTCACCGGAAAAATAAGATAAATAATTTTGGTTACGCGATATTCCTTAAAAATGCCCTCATCGAAATAAGTGGGTATGAGGGAAGATTGTTTTTTTTTCCATCCAATTCTTCCGCTTCAACGAGTTAGGAAAATATAAATAGCCATGATTTAGCGTCAGATTTCCTTAAAAATTCTGATGTTTTTACATTCGTCCTTGTCGCCATTATAATAGTTTTCAAATATGCTCGATAATCTACTATACGTTATAATCATGTTACAAGCGTTTTTAAATTGACAACATTTTGGTGTAACAGAGTCGTTTAAAAACTGAAAGACATATTAGGTCTAAACAATGCAGTGATTGAATAAATCACACTCATTTATAAGGATCTCCTCGTATAATGATTACACGCTTAAAGCATTTTAAATTTTCGATCTAATTTGACGATAGTAACGAGTTAACAACTTTAAACAATTGCATCTTCATGTTCCGTATTCAGACGATGATAAAATCTTTAGAGATTTTTTTTTGAAAAGTTGATACCCGTGACTAAAAATAAACAAGAGTTTATTTTTCAACTTGATAAATTTTACAAAAATTTAATTATAAGTTGAAAATAATTTTACTCGTTTGTATTCATGAACTGATCAACGGCTGGCCATACGCTTGGTATGTTAAATCGTTTTAAAATAACTTGGACATTGGCTCAGTTTTAAATTGTCTAAATCTTTAATGCAAGAATAATCCGAATGCTAGTTGTAAGGACTTTGAAATATATGAAAATCGGTACGATATAAAAATCACTACTTTTGATCGCCGCTTTTATTAATCATCAGACGACGAATTTAATTGATAATCCGGGCTTTTAAATATCGACGTGTGTGGTCTGATGAGGTTTGGATTGTGAAGATAGGCTGTTAACTACTTTTGAAACTTTCTATTTTTTCATTTTCATTTCTCATAGTTAAAACTCTTATTACAGTTAAATTAAGAGTTTCTAAACAATATACTCTAATCAGCATTTGAAAAATTAAAAACTTTGAGATTTCAGACATTACAGGACTTAAAATTATCATCCTGAATATAATCTCTAATCACATCGCTAAAATAAAAAATTTTCACCGAGAAATAAAAATGCTAAAAAGTGATCTGTAATATTTTTTTGACCTATTCTTACTTTACCTTAAAACGATAATTTTGATAGTTTCATTGAAGAAAATTGTAAAAAATCATGCAATTTCTCTTAACTATTTTTCAGCATTTCCTTAATAACTCCATGTGCGATTTTTTTCGATTCAAAGCGATTTAGCTTTTGACATATCAAACTTTTATGTGATTGAAAATTAGCTCGTCAAAATTTATTTTGTATAAATATAGAGAAAATTCACCAGAATTATTCTTTAGTCGTTCCCGCAAGAGATTATAAAGGATTTCCAATAGATGTTTAGGTTAACGAAAAAAACACTTATTTTCATCTAAACCTAAAATCATACGTTATATTCTCATTATTAATACCTCATCTTATCACGCAAGAAAATGTTCTGTTTCGCAAGACAATCCCAACCATCTCACAAGAATAAATTAGAATATAAGCCTAACCGTTTATATTCATCCATTTTTTGAATTTCAAGCTTTTTCAGAATCTGACCCTAATATCAACGTCATTAAATTTTCTCTGCCTATAACAAAGAATAGTATACCCTAAATAAATTTCAATTTATTAACTTACTTCTGGCAAAACATTTTTGAAAAAAAAATCAAATTTTTAGCTTCTTTTTTTCTATAGATCTTAGTCATATTAACTGGAAATCCTTAAGAAATCCCTGTAATATAAGTAGGAGACGCTAGTTTTGTAATTTCTGTGAAATAATATATGAATCTGCTGTATGAATTATTTTCTTCATCAAACTCTTGCCTTGAATTTCCTGACAGAAGTGACATCTTCACCATTGTGACCAATCGATTTTATTATTTTTATTTTTTTATATATCTCACATTATAACAAATTTATTGGTGTGTTTGTCACTCATGAGACCAAAGGTACATGCTTCAAACGAAAAATTTTGACCGCCAAACTGACTCTCTGGATATCGAAATATTTTTAAAATTTTAATCTTTTTTAAAATCAACTGCTAATTAAAGTACTGCTTTTTTATATATATATAAAATACTTCTTTCAAATAATTGGCCATTACTCTTCTGCCACAACTTTTCAAAATCTTAAATGTTTAAACAAACTGTTCCACTTCAAAGTGCATTTGAGGTTAGAATCGCCATAATTTAGTTACAGTTTACATTTAAGGGTTAAATTTAGTGCTTGTTTTGATTTGGCTCTAAATTAATGTTTACATCAAATAATGTTTAAAATTAAGCTGATATGAATCTAAAAATGTTCCTCAGCTTTGAGCTACAGCCAAACCAATGATATGAGAAATTCCATGTTAGTGTACCATTGAACCATTTTTTATGATTGCCTGTAACTTGTATCCAATTTTTGCCTCGTTCAACCTCGTAAAAAACTCAATATATTCAATCGATTATTGTAAAAACAAAGTTGAAAAACATTTTCTAACTCAGATCAAAATTTGTAAAATCTGTGTAAAGGAAAATTGAATTTGGTGAATATTTGTTTTTTTAACATCGTGAAGATGTGATATCGAATTTGATTCTAAATTTATTAAAGCAAACATTTTTATAATATTCCATGGTCGAATCTTGGATTTAGGTATAGTAGTCATTAATTTTTAAATAATAACCGAAATAAACGATATATTCCATATTTGGTAATGTTTCGATGTAATCCACCACAGTCGTCATTAGCGCATTGAACTTGCTTTTTAAAAAATTTATTTTATTTTGTGATGTAAAAACTTGACCCTGCTGAGCTGATGAACATGAAAATTTATATATAATTCGTATTCCCATTCAAAGCCATTTTCGACACAGACTGCTCGTCCAGAAGAGTTAAACACTGGTTTTTTGACCTCGATATCGCAAAAGAGCAATAACTTAAAACAACATTACCATAAGTTATTTTACAATTAATTATGTTTGAAAAATGTTTGAGTAATCATAAGTAATTTTTGACTGCATAAGTTCCGATATAACTTTTGACATACACAGGATTTACAAGTGACGTTTGAAATTAGAGTTTTAAAGCTTAATATTTGTATTAACACATTCATGAGATTAGAATTTTTCTGCAATAAAAAACTAATCGATATATCAAGCGTTAATCGCAGTCATCAGACTGTCGTTCTCATTCTTAACTTAAGCAGTAAGAGTAGAGAATTTGGTCTGTTCTCGCATGCGCTCTGTATGTTTTTATCATATTTCAGGGCTTAAAGCCATTCCTGCAAATAACTGTACTTTCACATTTATTTACGATGCTTTCCTATCCATAATGCAACACGAACAAATATTTCTCGTTAGATTTATTTAGAAATTGATTTAAAAGATCATTCAGTTTCTCATTTCATTCTTGCAGCGTAACAACTTTTTCTCTCTAAGGAATAATTGAGGAAAATTTTCGATCTGATTATGATGTCATTTAGTTCTCCTTTGTGATCAAATTTGAGTTAAAAAGTAAATATTTTAATGGATAACATTTAGTATTTTAGCTTTTAGTTTTGGATTAATATTGATTCACAAACAATGACTTAAATAATTAGAGTTGATTTCCCAGATATTTGGTCAATTCTTCAATTGTTTGTTCTTCATCATTAGACGTGCAAATAAATTTATCAAGAGGATTTAAAAATTTAATTATTTTCAAAAATTCCTTTCTGATCATTTCTTGTGCATTTTTTATTCTTCTTGCTTCGATTAAATTTGGCTGTTCTTAAATATTTTCTTGGTTCGACGTCAAACTCAAGTGTACATGTTAAGTGACATGAGACATACCAAATCCGATTTTTTGTCCTATCATCCATTTCTTATGTTTATCATCTTATCTCCATTTCATTCTTAATATCTTCAACAATTTCCAACTTTATGTTTGATACATTACCTGTCACTAATGAAGTTTATACAATCACTCCTTAATCTCATTATTGGGGTTATATTTAAAAGTATTTACGTGGAGTATTTGGGTGGCTTTTCATGAAATATGACCGAATAACGAATCTGACATTGTCTTTTGTAGCTTATGAGGAAAGTCATATTTGAAACACAAGGATCAATTAATGTTCGGACAAGAAAAAATATCGTTGTCATATTGATAATAAACACAATTAATTACCTTGAAAATGTTTAAAGGCAAATTAATTAAGCCGTAATGAATCTTCTTCAGTTTTAAACACATTTAAAAACGTTCAATTTTCAAAAGTAGAATTTCAGTTTTTTTTTTTGGAATTTATGAAAAATTGAAATATTTCTCTTAAAATTCAGTTATGTATCAATTGACATGGGCAAGATTGTTAGAAACAATGATCAATCACCTTTCAAAAAGAATGTAGTTAAATTAGTAAATTAATATTTTAATTGTTCCCTGTTAAACGCAATTGAAATCAAAAGGATTTATGCAGATAAAAATATACTGTAGGACAATCAAGCAGTGAACAAGTAATCTGCGGATTCGCTTGAGCGGCACAAAAAGCTTGGATCTCATTTTTTAAATTAATAGATTTTTCAAACAATCAAGGCAAGTGTTGGAAGCTTTCATTTTACCAGTCTTTACACCTCGTATATCCATGATTGATGTATTGAGCATGGGGTAAGCAAAAGATGGGAAAAAATCTTTATTTGTTCATTATTTAATGAATATTTAGGATTATCAAAAAATATTTAGGCCGAGGACAACCTAAGCTGTAGTTACGCAGTTTGGACCCAGATCACCGCAACTCAATGATCTTCCACTTTATTGATCGGATGCTTTTAAATTATCTCTAAAATACGGTCTTTAGCCGTTGACTCTAAATCTAATTTTTTAAACCAATTTTCTCGCAAAATTCCATGGTGATCTAAGCATCTAATTAGCGCCAAAATTTTTAAAATTTACATGTATTAGGAAATAAAAGTACTGCCACATGGTAGTGAAAAAATATAAAATGGAAATCTTAAAATAATAATAATTATTTGACGATATTATGATAAAAATCCAATTTCGATGCATGAGAAGGCTAAAATTCTTCATTCTAATAGGGCAAAAGTTATTCAATTATCGACATCTTAAATAAAAACTCACACAATTGGAAACATAAGAGATAAGTAAACCGGTGGAATATTCGAATTAATTTAGGAGTTGAGATAATTTTTTTTTGGAAACCGTATGAGTTAATAAATCACTCAAGAATTATCGTGAGATTTCAGGATCAATCTAATTACCAATACCTCACATGGTAAAAAATCATTAAAAATTATCATAAGGATGTCAAGATCAAATTTGAAATTCGTTATCGCTGATGTTACCAAACAATAAATAATCTCAAATTCGATTATTGTTTTTTTAAATTTGCTCAATTTTATACAAAAAATAACAAATGACGACGCAAGAAGTATCGATCGCGATTTTTTTAACGATGAGATAAAAAAATAATTTATGGGAATTATCGTTCATTTAGAAAATAATAAAATATATTTTTTGTTCTTAATAACCAAAAATGGAGGAAAAAAATTAGTTGCATACAAATGACGAATTGAATTAGTTTTTTCTGACGTGTATTACCACAAAAATAAAAAAATCTAAAAACATATTCAGGAATTTTTATAATTTTAAAACATTAAGATCACAAGAGTTACTGGTGTTAATCTTACACTTAGTATCAATTAGGAGTTGAAAGATTTGACATTTTTAAAATTACATAAAGTTTTATAATGCAAACAAATATAATCTTCCTCATAGTGAATTTTTTACCAACCGAATTGAAAATTTAAAGATATGCTCTTCAAATTAATTAAGCGAAAAATATCGTAAATAACTCTTAAAAAGTAAACATGAATAAAACAGATAACTTAAACAAATTTCAGTTTATTTTAATTGTAAAAAATTCATTATTAAGTAGAAGAAGGTGACACAAACAATTTATGACTTAATGGGTTAACTCCTTTTGCACTTAAATTTATAATAGTTTACTTGGAGGATATTGGTTATTAAGTAATTCATAACAAGATCATATTTCTCATCTGAATTAACTTTTAAAAAGATTGCAAACAGTCCCTTAATTATAAATAAAGTATTACTTTTAGTGATTATTAGTTGATTTTTTGAGATTTTATGTATTATGTAAAAGTCTTGCATCATGCGATTATGATCTGAACTTAATATAATATTTAAAAAAATAAATTGAAAGTTAACAAGTGTTCAACTGAAAGATCGGATTTTATCGTTGACATCTTAAAATGATGTAAAAAATTTAAATTAATTGTGATAAAAAAAGACTTTTATAGGTATAGACATAAAATAATGAAAGATATATTCAAAAAAGCTACAATGTGTGCATTTATATGGCGATATGTAAAACTTCCACTGACTACCGAAAATTATTTAAAAGAAATAAGAGCTTCGAATATCAATAATTAAATCAAAATAGAAAGCATATATTTCGTTTGTAAAAAAAATCTTCAAAAAAACTGTGCATTTTAGAAAGAATTTTCTGTTGTTTATTTATTGCTGGACACCTTTATCATTTTTTAAAACGGTAATTTTTTAGAATTATAACTTATAATAAATTATTAGCTAATGAGTATGTGGAATAGTTAAATATAAGAAGATGCAAGTCTATTAACATGTGCGTTTAAATACAGTTTTCCGAATTATTTTTATAGTGACGTAAAATTTTACATTTTTTTTCGTCTAGCTTTTTTGCACGTGAGCCCCTACTGACTTTAAAATGGGTTTTCTCTGTTAATAAGAAATGATAAATGTCGCTGACGTTTTCACTATGCGACATCCCTCCTCTTTTTGCTATAGAAGGTAAATGTTCTATCACATAGGCTTTGTTCTCACTTTGTATTTTTACTTTTCTAAATGGATATGGGGATATTGTCTCCGGTCTTACTAGAATCTAATTATCTTCATCTTCTGATAAAGCACAATAGGACCTGGTTTTCTACTTTATCGTTAGGTTTAGGATTTTCGGATGATTCTTTGTGTAATTTCAACCTGTTAAAATGTACTGTTTAACTTTTTCCTTCATATACGGATATAATGCGATATGCCGGATGGAAACAACGCGTAACCATGTATTTACCTTTCTAAATAAGATCCATACACACTGATATTTGTATGTTAGACATACTTTCTGCCCGATTTCGAACATAGTGACTTATAGGGATCATTTCTTCTCGTATTATGCTTTCCTTTTTCTGATCGTTTCTTCTCAATTCTTGATATATTTTGACAAAATTTTTTCATGCGTCATGCCGTTTAAATTAGATATCGATGTTATCTATGCTTCTTTTTTAGTTCTGATCCTTTTATTATATATTATTTTAGCTAAGAAAACCCAATTGCTCTAGCCTTTGTTGGGGGTAAACTCATTAAAGCCTCTGGAATCTTGCAGTCCCAGTCTGTTTCTCCGTCTGTAAGCATCCTAAGTTACGATTTTAAAGATTGAACCGATCTTTCAGCCAACGCGTTTTCTTAAGAGTAATAACTTGACGTGTGAATTTTTTCTATTCCATATTTATTACAAAAATCCTGAACTGCAGTTGCTTCAAATTGTCTCCCTTGATCACTAAGGAGTCTCTTTGGGATTCCGAATCGGGATATCAGATTGGATAGAGTCTTCAATACAAGATCGGCTGATTCTCCTCTAGTGGGAAAGCCTCTACCCATTTTGACATTTGATCCACGAATATGAGGGTAAAGCGATTTCCAGATGTACATTCTGGAATGGGCAATAAAATCTGTCTGCCATGTGTCAAAACACTCACAATGTCTTATTGGTTCTAGTTGAGCTCTTTTGGAGTCTTCGTTTTTTGTATCTTTGGCCGATTTCGCAATTCGTCACTAAATCTGATATATCTCTGTAAATATCGGGCCAGAAAAAAAGTCTCGCACCGCTAAGTATGTTTTTTCTGTGCCTGTATGAGACGTTTCCACCTCATGGAACATTTTTATTGTAGTTTCTTTCATACTTTGTGGGAGAAAAGCGGTAAGCCTGCGTTCATTTCTTGACTTGTAGCACATATTATCATTAGATACTATCAAACAATTACAGTTATTCCAGAGACTGGTGCCTCGGGCATTCTCAGCTGCCCCTGTGATCAGAAGGATTTTCTCGACATTTTCGAATTGTGCGTATTTCTTCGTCCAATTTTTGTATTTCTTCGATTCGGTTAGCTGCAAAAACTGGCCGTGACAGTGCATCTGCAACCACATTAATTTTTCCTGGAATGTTTTGTTTCGAAATTGTATTCGTTAATAAAAGTTAACCATCTTGATCTCCTATTTTTAGAATCCTTAAAACTACCGAGGCTCACAAAAGGATTATGATCTGTCTCAAGCTAAAATTTCCTCCCCAACAGGCTCGGCCTGAATTTTGATAGGTCCCATTTTAGGCTAAGGATATCGCGATCTGTAGTGCTGTACATTTCTTCAGTTGGTGAGAGTTTCATTCTGCAAAAGGATTGGATGCTCCGTTCCGCCGTGTATTTGAAATAGTACTGCCCCGAACCTAATGTTCGAGGCGTCACATCTCAAGATGATGTCTCGATCAGGTTGTATGAAGCTTAGCTTTGGCATTTTCTCTAATGCTTTCTTTAACTCATCAAAAACTTCTTACTCTTCTATATTCCATCTAAATTTTTGATTTTCTATTAAAATAGAATAAAGGGGTGCCGCTAGATGGGAAAAACCCTCAATAAATTTTTGGAAATAGTTTGCTGTGGCCAAAAATTGATGTAGTTCTTTTTTTCATTAGGAATCTTCCATTGTCTAATTATCTCAAGCTTTTCTGGATTTATTTTGATACAATTTCCGTCTACTATGTGTCCCAGAACTTCTATGCTTGTTTCTCCTACGTTGCACTTCTTGGTGGACAGCTTCATGTTTGCTGCCCTGACTATTTTAAGCGTGTTTTTAATGTCTATAACATGTTGATTCCAAGTTGGAGAGTGAATAATTATATCATCTATATAAGCAAACGTGCTTTTACAACCTGAAAAGAGAGCGTCCATTGTTCTCTGAAACGAAGAGGGTGCGTTACTGAGACTGAAAAGTATCACAGTCAATTCGTACGAACCGTAACCTTTACCCAAAGTGAAGGCAGTTTTCCTTGCATTATTTTTGTCTAAAGGAATTCGCCAATAAGCACTATTACGATCCTGAGACGAGAAATACTGAGAGCCGGCCATTCTCTTTAGCAACTCTTGCATAATCGGAAGAGGATATTTATCAGGCTCGATAATTTCGTTAAGAGCTATGAAATCGACGCAAAAACGCCTCTTTTCTTCTTTTTTTTGTGACATGGTAATCGGTGAACGCTAAGGGCCTTCACTCTTCTGTATAATCCTAAAATCGAACATCTTCTTAATATACAATTCAGCTTCCCCTCTTAGAGCGTCAAGGAGGAGGTAGCACCTGGTTATCTTTGGATAAGGGAGTGTCGTAGGAATTCGATGCTGAATACATTTGCTTTCCCTATGTCCTATCTGTCTTAAAAAAATACTTCGTTGTTTGCTCTTAGTAGCTTTTGAACTACACGAACCTGGTATCTAGATAGTTTTCGGTTCACTTGACCATACAATGGAGTCCATTTCTGTTCTTTTGCCCTGCCTAACTTTTGTTTAAAAGTGATTTTTCCTTGACATTGATAAAAATATCACCCTATCAAAGTACGTCTCTTCAAACTATTGCATCAGCAATGAGGTTTTTCGTGACTAAAAATCGTGTAGGAAATCTTCTATTTCATAGAGGTACCTAAAATACTTTCTCCCTTATTATTTTTATCGGTCTTCTATTGGCAGTTTAAAGAGAATTGTAATCATTGTTGGAAAAATATTTTTCTAATCTCTTCGAGTTTATTAAAGATTCATGAGATCCTATATCTACCAGCGCCTCCATCTCTTTGTTGCTGTTAAAGTCTCTGACTGTTGTTGTGATATGTTCTCCAACATGTTGGTTCTTTTCGGGTCATGAATCGACGTTTAAAAGATCTGCAATTTGGCCTAAGATCCCCCGCTTTTTCACATCCCCAACAAACGACACTTCGGTTCCCTTGCTTCATTGACGTTCGTAAACTAGATTCACTACCCAGCATTTCGAAAGATGATCGCATAATTTATCCACATGTTCTCGGGTATTTTTCCAACTGAAGCTACAAGATCGTTCTCACTGTTTTTACCAAACCATACCTGAACATCCTTTGCAAATGTTAGCAGGTTCTGGTCTTTTTTTTATTTAAACAGAGTCCTTGTTTCTGGAGTAAGCAGATGGATCAGGTTTCCCTTGCACAATTAACCAATTTCACCATGGTCTAGTGTAGGCTTGACTCTGCCTGGGAACTTTTCATATTCGTTGCGTATTTCGCCAAGTCTTTCCTTACTTTTGGTCTTATCTTTAAAATTGAGGCGAGAGTGTCTTCAAATGTTAATTAGATTCAATGATCTTCAACGATGGCATCTTTCTAAAGTTGGTATTTCATCTCCTTGCTAATTTCTCATTTCAACATCCTCGTCTTTAAACTGACTTTTTTCCATCAGATTCCGCCATTGAATATGGGAATGTAAAACAATCAGAGCGATTTTTTAATCTACACTCCAATCCTTGACGATGGCAAGATAATCTATTCTCTCAACATGTAGATTGAAATCATCATTGCAATTAAATTTAAAATCCATTTTCTGCTTTCACAATGTGGAATATTTAAATGAAAGATGATGCTAGTCTATTAACATGCGCGTTTAAAATAGTTTTCAGAATTATTTTTACAGTGACATCATACTTTACATTTTGTTTGTTCATGATTTTTTTTTTCGTGAGCCCATACTGACGTTAAAATGGTGTTTCTCTTTTAATAAGAAATGAGAAATTTCGCTGATTTCACTAAGCGACAGCATTAATAGAGCACTCCAACTAATTTTTACTTTTCGGCAAGGAAATTAATCTTTCATTTGAAAATTTTCACACCCTTTAAGCAAATTGAAGGATAATAAAAATTTCAGTTTATTTTATTTTTGAAATTTAAGAAAATTATTGACTCCTTAATCCTATTATAAACTCTTTAGAAACAGTAGCAGGTCCATAAGAACAACGAATTTCACGAATAATTGATAAACTCATTTTTACACGATTAGTCAAATAATACCAAGCGATAACATAGGAAATCAACCCATAGGCTATTCTACAAAATCTTCAATATTAATGTGTTCCTATTCATGTTGAAAGAAAACATTTTATTTATTACTGGAATGTTGCTACCCTTTAATATTTTCTGAATGAAAAACAATTTTAATAACTTTTATAGGATTATTCGAAAATAAAATATTATACATTGGACAAGATTATTCATTTCCAATTAATTTAGAGATATATCAGCAAATAATAACTCCAACACTTAGCTATGAACTATTTAAGAGACATTTTTTTCCTTAAACTGAATAATTTTGTCCTTTACAGTAGAAAAATTATTTAAAAATATTTTTAAATTAATTTATTTAAAAAAAATATCCCAAAGTTCTTTCGTTATTTGATATGAATGAGAAAGACTGCGTGTATGTATTGGTCTAAAATTTGTAATTTTTCTATTTTTATTGTTAAAAACATTAATCCATGGAAACTTATTTAATTATTATCAAATTTTGCATTAAAAAGTTCAAATCTCTAAAATAGAGTCTATTACACTTTATCCATCAACTCTTAATCAATTGAGATGATTAATGGACAGAATTTAATTAAATATATAAGAGTTTTATATTGAAACTGTTTATTTATAAGTCACTGAAGCATATCTAGGAAGGCTTTACAAAAATATGAAAAAAATTTCTAAAAAACCTAAAATAAATCAAGAAATTTCAATTAATGCATCGTCAATCTAATTAAAAAACATTATAATTAATATACGACTCATTCAAAATTCTTATATAGTATAAAAAATATTGGATTTTAATTTTCAAAAACTAGTTAAATAATCAATATTTTACACTCAAAAGCATCAAATTACAATAAAAATATTTGACTCCACTTGAGTAACGAAGTGTGGTGAATTAAGGTGAAATATAAAACTATTAATTAATTATATTTTCTTTTTTTATTTCTAGCTAATAAATTTTTAGGGTATAAAAATCTTAAATATGTAAATTGATCCATTAATAAAATCAAATGGAATAAAATTTATCGCTCCAATACTTTCACAGTAATTGGACAGATTTTATTAGTTATAAACTATATTTCGATATTTATTTGTTATTAAAAATAATTTTAATGAAAATTTATTCGATATATTTAATTCTATTATTTCAACCTACCTCGAAATTAGATTAAAGGCACATACTTTATCGAGTAAAATTCGAAGTTAATTGGTTAAGAGGTCAGTTAAAGAATCCATATTTAATTAGCCACGCTTGTTGTCCTTGGAACTTCGAATGAGGGTGTTCTTCATTTGTTTGATGAGGTCAAAAGTTTTCCTTAATGTTCCGATCTTTGAAACGTATTAAGTAATCTTAAATCTATGTGTTTTTGAATCATGACTTGATACAAATCACTCGAGTTGATTACTTCTGAGATCAAAGCAAGTACTAAATATGAATGGGTTTCAAATTAAATTCAAAAATTATAAATAAAATGATAGCATATTTTAAAGTATTTTTTGGAATATTAGAAGCAATAAAAATTTAAAAACGGTAATACTATAAATTGTCACTATTTAATATTTATTTAACATTTAAGTTATTCTCGTATTTTTGAGTTATGACTATACTTTAAAAAATATTTTTTATTTTTAGAAATTCTAAATTAAAATTTTTAATAAAAAAATATTCATTGATAATAAAAAGTTAATTTTATTCACTAATTACCATGAACTGCATAACTTTCTCAAACTAAGAATAATGTCGAGTTATGTTTGTAGCAGACAGAATATATTGATATTTAGTATATTATTTGCTTTTAAATTTTTTTACGATATTATTAATGAAAAATTTAATTAAACGAAAGAAGAAATAATAAAACTTTGAATGACTAAATAGTATGACTGACAAAAATATATATAATTTTGCATAGAAAAAATAACTAATCTTATTTTTTTAAAATTTTATTTGTTAATACCATGTTAAGTTGTGTTTAGAATTTTTTTTCTCTTACTCATTGTAAAATATACTTTCTGATAATGGCTGATGTCTCGCGCTTGGCGTTTCATTGATAAGTTTTGTGTCAGTGGTGGCATGCTAAGATTTCAACTCCAGCAAACGGCGTCTTTTATTAAATCCGTGTGTTAATTATCGACACTTCAGGCTTGTCAAGCCGTCTATCTGTGTTCAAATAGCATGCTGTTTTCGTTAAAACTCTAAAATGGGAGTGATGTAATATATACACTCTATAATAATGGCTTATGCCTCACGCCTCGTATTTTGGTCATTATATCACATAATTTTTATATCTTTGTTATATTATATTCAGATACCTTTATGATAAATTTTGAATATTACTTATTTTAATAATTATTGTTTATTTACCCCAGATATTTTTATTCACGATAGATTTATGATAGGTAAAGCCCTAAAACATTGCGTAATTTTCCCAAAGAGACATAACATTTGAAATGATATCTTAAATAAAAATATAATTTTTATCACTTTTTAAAAGCAATCTTAAATTTTTTAATATAAAGTATTCTTTGTAATTTTATGAACGGTATTATATATATTCAATACTATTTTTTATATAAGTAGTTGGCAGATTCTAAATATCGATTTCCTAACAGTAAATAATTTTTTTTACTTTTCAGAAAATAGTTGTTAAATTTAAAGATTCCTCGTAAAACTCGAAATAATACATATAAATTTTATTCATTGAGACAACAAACATATAACTTAAAGAAAAAGGTAAATATTTTCAGAAAAGAGATCAAAGGAAATTTAAAAAATTCAAGTGAGTTAAGTATCCACTACTGACGGAATATAATCGAAAATTCCACCGAATTTACAGTAAAGTAATTAAAAAAATGATTATTACCATATTTTGATATCATTAAATCGATTAAAAAATCTGCGCGAATAAAGGTTTTTTTTGTATTAAGAATTTTTTTTTATTCTTCAGTATTAATTTTATTAATGTAAAAAGTAATCATTGAAGTTTACATTAATGATGATTGAACTACTATACAGAGCATAACCTTTTGATTGATTGATGAGATCAATATGTTTTTTGATTCGCAGTAAAAAAAATTGGAATTTAAAATGAATTTTGAGGTTGCAGTCTCTTGACATAAATAGAATTGGTTGTTGATTTAATTGAAGAAAAATCAATACAAAAAAATCATTTAATATAACCTGTCACATTACATGATTAAAAAGAGTCATGAACTCTACTTCTTTACAAAATCGCCCAAATTTTACCAAAATTTTTTTCAACAATATTCAAATGGTTTGAAATCATTTGTCCTTCTAGTCTCACTTAAAATAATTTATCACGCAAAACGTGAAATTCAATAATATAGTAAAAGCGACTTTCACTGCGATATTGTTATTCCAAAAAATTATTGTCGAAATTAAAAGCAAAAGAACGCCAACATTAAGAATTTTAATATAAGAAGGGACAATATTAAGTATTTAACATTATCATATTTTGAATCTTATCAAGGATGGAATTATAGAGGTTAAGTATTCGGATTTTTTACTATGACAACATTGACTAGAATTATTAAAAAAATCAATGGCTATGGTACATCTGGTATTATTAGAAGAAAATTAAACTTTTATTAAAAAGAATAAATGAAGGATTGGATTGTAAAAATCCATCAATTTATAATAAAACTGATTATAAGTTTAAGACAACATATTTACAAATTTATAGATATTCTTTGAATAAAGAAATAAGTGAATTGCAAAATTACTATCCAAAAATTTTAAGAGTTTTTTTACAAAATTCAAAAAAAACACTTTTCCAAATATTGTTTATTTATAACTAGTAGTTGTGATTAATAGATATTTTACTATCTTAGTTATTGTTAATTTTAAAAAATACATATTTTTTTAGAACTGATAATAACTTTGATGATTATTATTTGACTTTTTTTTACGAGTTAAAAATAGGATATCATTTTTAACCTACATGAAATTTTAGAAATTTTTATTTTTTCGGCTTTTGAAAAAATTGAAACCATTTTTTTGTTGAAGGCAACAATATTTATAAATTCAATTATTAGCATACAAGTCAAGATTATCACCAGTTTTCAAATGCAATAGGTTATTTATATATAAATAAAATTTCCGTCTAGAAAGTATTAGCTTGTAAAAACGCCCTTTATAATTTTGTTTTTTTCAGATTTTAGGAGTTCAAAGATATCGTATAAAATAATTTGTTGAAAATGATACAAAACTACAAATATAGATATGGATTTTTGAGTGCAAAAAATCTTTAAAATTAAATTTTTCACTAAAAATATCAAATTTTTTTAAATTATGAAGTTTTTTTTATCGACAAAGCTGTATTTAAAATTATTTTTTTTAAGTTTCTACGATAAATTTAGGATTATATTTAGTTTTTTGATCAAAAAATAACAAAATATATTAATGACGATAAAATACCTGAAAACTTAGAATTTATGTTCAATGAGAGGTAGATAGAGAATTTAAAAAATAGATTTAATAAAAGATAAATCTTCTAAAATATGCGTTAATATTATTTTTTATAAATTAACAAATATTTTGTTAATTAAATTATCATTAAATTATAATTTTGAAATTTTAAAGCAAAAAGAATGACTAAAAATAAAACACCAACCTAAGATAGTTAAAATAATTTTTTTATTTTGAAACTTCAATTACAAATATTTTTAACTGATTAAAAATGTTTGTTTTCAGTTTATTATGATTGAAGAATTTTAGTAAAATATAAGCTTCAGATAATTACTTAAATTATTATATAATAAAGCTTGAAGTAATTTTTAGTGTTAAATGAGACATTTTATACTAACCAAAAATAAACAATCTTTTCTTAAATTATAGAAAATAATAAATAGAAAATTATATTAATAAATAAGCTTTTTATCTAAATTTAGAAAATTAAAACATATAAATACGCCATTCAATGCATCTAAATAAAAAATGTTGACGATTATATTGGTAAGGTTTTATTTTCATATATGGGATTTTTGAGTAAATTTTTTCCCTCGATTTGTCTAAATACATTTTAAACTGTTCAATTATCTCATTTTGATTCACCAGATTACAAATGAATAATAGGGACTCTAGTTCTTTTCTCCCACGCTCTAAGTTAAATTATTTTTCTACATTTATATAAATTAAGAAAATTATCAATATCTTGATCTATATTACTACCTAACTTTTTTTTATTCGAACAAATTTTTTATATTTTCTATGTTTAACCTAATTTTTTAATTAAATGTTTGATTAAGATTCTTTGAATATCATACGAATTTGATCAATTTAATCGGAAAAAATAGTTCATATTTGTTTTTATCGATAAAAAATCTAAAGATATTCCAATGAATAAAAAAATCAAACATCGGTTGTCTTTCTCATCGAAATTCAATAATAATTGCCCTAGTTGAAAAAAGAAATATTCGATTACTGTTTCATAAATATAATAGTTAATCGAATAAAATTATACAAAATAATTAAATTAGTCATAATTATTTAATAAATCAATTATTTTAACATAATATCATTATTTGTAAAACATTTTATATTGCTAAACTGTTTATTTAAAAATACACATCGAAATGCTGCCTGTTAAAAAAGGAATCGAAATCATCATTAAGACGAGAAATATTTAAGATGTTTTTTTTAAATGTACTCTTTGAAATATATTTAGTGGTTTTTTATAAAAAAATCCTCAAACTATTTTTTTTTGTTGTTTTTGATTTTCATCAAAATTAAATTTTTTTGTTAATTTTCCAGTTTGGAATTAATAAAAATTGATATTAATGCATTTTATATTACCTCTTAAATCTAAGTAGTGATCAAATATTTATTTAATTACCTGCATGTTAAGAGATGATTTTAAAATCTTTAATATTTATGTTTATTCGTATATATTTGATAGTTCTTGCGAAAGTTCAAAAGTTTTATTTGAGCTACAAATGATATTTTTTCTATTTTTTTGGTAAATGATATTTAAAAGAGTTAATTAATGGTTAAAATATTTTCATGGCATAGTTAAAATTTATTTAAATTTGAATATATTTGTGACATTTTTGGTGCTAATATGGTGCAATTGTAATATATTTTAAATTAAAAATCTTTTATTTATTAATTGTATCGATTCTATAGTTCTTTGCAATTAAATATACATAAAAAATTATCCATTAGATTGGAAAAGTTATTATAAGTAAATATCGGTATTAAATTTTATATTAGTTTTTAAGGCATTAAAAATTGATAAAACCATTTAAAATAGATGTATTTAGTTTTTAGAAAAAAATTGTTCTTAATTTGTAATTAGAAATTAAAATAAAATAAATTATCATAATCATAATCATATTTATGAAGCATTTATATTTACTTTTTCACTAATTTGGTAAAAAAATATGAATTTGATCATTAAGATTATTAAATTTAAATGATTTTAACACTAAAACAATCATATTTATATTTAAATTCATTGATTAAAACTTCTTAGTTTTATTTCATGTAGTATTTTTAAAATTATTTTACAATAAAAATTATTATTATTTTTGTTAAATTATAAAAATAAAAACATCTTAAAATTAACTAACAACTCAATAATTACGTGATATGCTCTGAAGAGGACGGTTTGGATACGTAATAATCCAATATTGTATAAGTCTAGATTCTTTTTAACTAATAATAAGGCTTTTTTTAAAGAAATATAAAAATTTTTTTGTAAAGTTAAAAAAAATTATTTATTGTTTTGATATCAAGAAATATGAATTTCTTTTAAGGATTTACAGTGATTTTCATAATTCAGTTGTTTGGGAGACGTAGAACGATATTATGATTTATTATGGTAAATTTAGCAAATATATTCTAGGTAAAATATTTTTCATTTCATTTCAACGTTTTAAAAAATAGATAAATTTTTTAACATGATTTTAAGAATCTAATTTGTTGATCTTGATAAAAATGTCGTTAAGATTTTATTTATAATTACTTTACAAAAATTAATTTTTTAAAACATTAATTTGTGAATGACTTGACTGGGGATAAATATTTATTTAAAGTGAATTAATTGATTTCATTTTTTTTATATTAAGAGTATTCTATTTGTATCTTGTCAAGTTGCTTCGTTAGAACGAGAAATTGTTGAATATTCTTTTGTTCTTTGTGACTTGATTAACAAAAGTAAAGGAGACAAAACCATGGAAGAACTCCTGAATGAAGTTTATGACCAGTTTGAGAAAACTGATGAACTTGGAATTAAATCTCAGGCTGTTTGGATGCCAGATTTTATGGAATACTTTAATTTGAATCCACTTTGCAAAGAGACTACAAGAAAACATTTAAAGGAAAGTTATGATGAACCAGACAAAGAAATAGGTAAAATATTGTAACTAAAAGCTTCTCATACAAGTTCGTACATTCCCTATTTAATTCGGGAATTTTATGAAAGAGACTGGAGTATTATTATAGAAAATCATAATTTTTCATTGAAAATATTTCCATTGATGGCTGAATTGACTTGGAAAATAGAAAATTTAATTCATGATTATGTTTCCGAAAATGAACCAACTGAACAAGATTTTCAGTCTTTAAATAAATTTAGATATCTCATTATTGATCTTACTTATTTTTATTTGCTTGGTAAAAAAAATACTTCAGAAAACCCAATAGAGTTTCGTCGATCCATTTGCCACTTTTTGGCTAAGAGATTTAGTAAATTATCTATTCTATATTTAGTTCAAAGTGAATTTGTTACAGCTTGTAACATACACGGAGATTTAATTTCAAAACAATCATTTTAAAATATTGACTTTAATTAGATAATTTTAAAAATTATCTTATATCAATTACTTTTCGTTTTGTAAACGTGTAATTCAAATAAAATTATAAAAATTTCTAAAAAATTTTTATTTATGTTAAAATTTTTTTTTTTCAATACTTAGTGGAATTTAAATTTACCGAATAAACATCACCGATAGAAAAAATTATTAAATAAAATATAATTTAAATCAAAGTCGAATGTATATGAAAAAATAAAGAATCGTCTAATAACTTTTAATATTTTTTGATTTTACTTTAAGATAAAAATACTTATTTTAGAGATTAAAAATAATGCCGCTATTAACTGGGTGGATTTATTAATTGTGATTATTAAAAAATTAACTATCAATTTTTATAATAAGATATTTTTTCTTGAATTCAGAAAATTTCGAATTCAAGTTTTTATTTTTATTAAATTTATTTTATAATATAAGTTTAAGAGATAATCAAAATTATTGAATACAAAAAAATATTTTGAAAATTTCCTTAAATTTTTTTGGATACTTTAATTTTTTGATTGAATAATAAATATTCATAAATTGAAATATTTTATATTAGTTTTTTTAAGAAATTTTGCTGTTTGATTTATCCATAAAAAATCATCAAAATTTTTGCATTTCTCACGAAGATGGTAATTAATTGTCTCAAATACTTGTGATCGATCGCACCAAAAGCATCAAATATCGAACTAATTTTAAAAAATAATCAAGAAAAATTAAATAAGTAATATAATTAATAAATGAGAAAAATTTTATCATAAATAGGATCTATTGTGCCATAAAAATTGGGTCGAGGATATTATAATATTTTATTAATAACTGTCACTACTTTGAATTTTTATCAACATACGCCACTTCACCTTTGCTTTCTCGTTCTCATTAATTTTTTAAATTTATTTTATAAATAGTTAAATACAAAAATATAGTGCTTTTACTAAAACAAGTACAAATAAATCTTCAAAATTTTCATCTATAAATATTTTTTTAACATTAGCAAATCACGATATTTATTGTATAAATAATACTCCATTCCTTATTTTTTCTATTTACACTCAAAAATTTTCATTGTAAATTGACAGGATAATAAACAATACCTCTTATTTTAATTTCCTATCATAGGATCTTTTACTTTTTTAATATCTGAACTTTAATTCTAAAATGAAATCTCGATAAGATAATTAATATTAGATTAATTTTCAAAAATAAGTTTTTCAAAACCGCTAGATTCAACAAATAATTTTACTTCATATTATGTTGTAGTCCATGACAAAACATTTTATTCCAACCCTTGAGAAATTCGGTGATATTTGAAAAAATTTCTGATAATTATATTTTGACTAAAAAATCAGAGTTTAAATTCAATTATTATGTATTCCATAGTTTTTGGCAATTAAGTTCAATTGCAATAATTTGACTCTAGCCTTTCACTAAAAATTAATTTTGATTAACACTTACAATTTGCAAAAATTTTGAGAACTGTTAACAAAAAAATTATTTTTAAAGTATGTTTTGTTTTTAATTTAATAAATAATAAATTAAATATAAAGGCAAGGAAAAATAAAAATTTTTATAAAAAAACTATTACTCTGAAAAATACATCAATAATATGTAAGAAGTGTTAATTTGCTGTGTTTATCAGATCTTGTAAATTATTTTTGATTTTTGCGTGATGAAAAATTTTTTTAGTACAAATATGAAATTTTTATTTTTATATTTAAAATTTATTCATGTAAATATTTTGAATAAATATTACAGAGTAATTATTGAAACAGTAGTTTTTTTATCAGGGTTATCGGAAATAGCTGATTCGGTTTAAGTAATAATTTAAAAATATATTTATTCAAAAAAATTTATTATAAAAAAAAATTTTTCATCGAATGTTTTCAATTAATATTTATCTTCAATTTTCATATCACAATGTAATAAAAATTAAATTTAAAAGAAATGGCTTTAATAATATAAGAAAAGTTTAAGATAATTGCGGGTTTTTAAACCAGAAAATGACAAAGGATTTGGTTAAATAACCAATCTAGGTAAATAATCGGTTGAATTAGCTCTTTCTAGAATCAAAATTCGTTTAAAAGACCCATTGTTTAATGATTTGAATTTTAAAATAAAAATGAAATTTAAATTTATTTCAAATTTAAGTTCTCAGATCGTTAATATATTTTGAATAAAAATTGTTTAACTCAGACTGGTTCATAAAATTGTCTAAAGTATAACATTTCTACAGTCATATTTTTAAATAAGTTAAAGCTGTAGTATAATCTAGAAAAATATTCCGCAAGAATGATGCGTGAAGTTAACAAAACAAAATTTGATAAAACATCAAAATTGAGATGCAGGAAAGTTATATGTTAAAACAAAGATAAGTTTTTATGATAAATAATAACTTTAGCATACAAAATTATTGTCTTATTATTACCCAAATTATAAAAAAATGTCATAATCTTTTTGAATTATTCAAGACGTAGAATTATTAATTTTTTTCATGGTTTCTAACTTAGAAGTCAGCAATTAGAATATTATTAATGACACAATAAAATACATTTTTAATCTTTCTCATTAGTGAAAATGATAAAAATTAATTTACTTGAAAATTTTTTGATATTATTTACATTATAAAATTTTCCATGTTTGACAAAATTAAAACATTTGTTTTATTCAATCTAAAAATTAATTTACCATCTACTGTATTTGTTTGATTTTACTATGGTATAAACTTTAATTATTTGTATTAAGTGGAATAAAATATTATTAGACCAATGGCCTTTAGGATCAAAATTTAAAACAAAATATTGTTAGTAATATAGACCTTTTTATTATCAAATACTTAAATTATTTTTGATAATTTTCTAAAAAGTATCTAAAATATTAAAATAAAAGAATTTAATAACTAAGAAAAATTTAAATTAATTTTCTTTTGTTATATTTATTTTTAAATTATTGATAAAACCCCATGATGTATTTATGATAAACCCTTTAATAAAATAAAATATAAAAACTAAAAACAGAAGAATACTACTAAAATTTTTACGAAATCTGTTCATTTTAAAAATTATTTAAAAAAAGAAATCACATGTAAGATTATTTTCATACTTTTCCTTGCTTAAAGGCATTTTTTATTTCATAAATACATCAATTTAAAAAATTTCATATATCAATACATTTCACATTGAATTAGAATTTGCTTAGCAAACTTTTTTTCGAGTTACTTTCCTTTATCGTTTATCATTTAAGAGAAATTTAAGTTATTCTATGTTTTATTGCAAATTCTTAGAAAGTTTAAAATTTTATGTATAATTTGCATTTAGAGAGAAACAATAGTTATATTTCGTTGCTTATGACATGAATATTGAACAAAAAACTATTATCTACATACAAGAATTTTTTTAAGACTAAGTGTTACATTAGAATGATTGTTTACTATTTTTTTAATTATTCTTAAACAAAATCTTTAAAGAATTTTTCTCATACACTTCAGAAAAAATATTCACTTTTTAGTCAATTTTAGTTTTTTCAAAATTTATCATGTCAATTTTTCAACTGATAAAAACAATTATAAAATTATATAAAAAACGACTTAACTTAAAATACGAACAATAAAATAACAGTAATTTAGCCCACATCTTTAATTTTTTATGGTGTTTAAATTTTGATTCGTATTCTAAGCTTCTTTGAATATATTTTGCAATAATAATAAAATTTTGATTTTTTAATTGCCAAAAAACTCAGATATTATTTTTTTTGTGGCATCAATATATCGTTAGAAAATAATGTTGAGTATTTTTAATCAATAACTAAATATATTTTACAGCTTAACTTGGCAATAATTATATTTTTTCAGAACATAAAGTTAATTTTCAGAAAAAATATTCATAGATGTCACATAATTAAAAATATTAAGAGAAGTCGAGTTAAAACTACAATAGATTTTTGATCACTATATTGGCGTCAACCTAATCAGGACTGTGCTTGAAAAAAATATTTTTATTTTCTTCTCTCTTCAATGTTAATCAAACATATTTGCTTTGAAAGATCATAACTATCTCGGCCCATCTCTGTGCAATTTTTGCTCTAGAATAGTTGACGAACTCTTTTTTTTTGATGATAAATTAACGTTAAATAACAAATTATAACTTAGATAGGGCTAAGTACCAGGTAGGACTTAGGTTTCATAAAATTCATCAGAACATTAAAACTCATAATTTATTATATATAAAAATTCCCGAATTTTTTTATCATATTAAAAAATATAATTTTTCATGTTAAATTTAATATATTATAAAAATATTATGAAATCCACAAAAATTTTTACAGGTCTTTATTGAAATCAAATAAATTTTCTTCTTATTATCAGTAATTATTTATAAATAAACGTTTTTGATTTAAGTGTTGGGAATTTATCATTTTGTTAGTTTTTTTTAATTCATAAATATCAAGTTCAAACAAATTGTTATATTTCTCATCAATTTATAAATTTAAAGTATTCACTTTCTGTTTATTTAAACAATAAACCAAGAGTAATAACAGTATTATTTTAAATTTCTGCTGATATCACCACCAAGCTAAAATTACACCTCATATATTTATAATCTATCACATTATTAAATCTTAAGAACGATCATAACGATAAAATAAGTTATTATAAAATTTACTTAGAGTTTCTAATCTTTTAACGAAAACTGCCGAAATTTTAAGATATCTTAATCTGATTGGCATGTGTCAAATATTTAAAGATTATTAACGTCTTAAAGTGTTTAAATAGATTTGTCAAACTAATCTAAAAATTTTTATTGATATATTAAAAATGTTGTTATCAACTATTATTGCTAATTCAACTATATCCTTCATGCTTTTTTGACATAATTATAATTTTTTTACACAGCTATTATGTATAACTTAACATTTTTTTAATTTTCAAAAATTTATTGAACGAAATCAACACTTTTTTAGTCTTAGTACAAAGTAGATTAAGCGTGCGTTTGCTTTTAATATTTACTGCCAATTAAATCTATGTTTTCGCTGTATTAACTTCACAAATACGTGATTCCATTATTCTTTTTTTCGTTTTTATAACATTAGTTTCGATCAATAAAATTTTCCAAAATTCGTAATTCTGTTCTGGTAAAAATTAAAGCATGAAAAAAATTTTAAATGGTTATAGAAATTTTGATAGAAATAATAATTTTTTAAATAGCATCTTTTCAAATTTTCTTTATATAATATTAAAAATTAAAAAAAATAATCAAAGAAAAATAATGAGAAACCTTATAAAGAGAAGTATGAAAAACTAATGATGATGAAGGAAAAAGCGATTGAAAACATGATTATACTTGATAAATAAAATTTTTATCGTAGCAAGTAAACTATAATTTATTATAAAAACTATCAAAAATATTGGGCTAAATTGTGCAATAAATAAAACAATGTATATTAAAAGGCCAAGCTCAAAAATTTTCTTTTTAAAAATTTACCATTTATTTAACACAAAATTATTTACCAACATATTTTCAAGTTTTAAAATTTTTTTACTCAAAAGAAAATTCATTAAAAAATGATGAATAATTTTTCAAGAAATTAAAAAACTTAGTGATGACGTTAATAAAATAAATAGAAAATCATGTTTTTATATTAATTTTCATTGTTTCTTAAAATTAATATCGCTTG
Source organism: Oryzias curvinotus (assembly GCA_023969325.1). Classification (NCBI taxonomy): domain Eukaryota; kingdom Metazoa; phylum Chordata; class Actinopteri; order Beloniformes; family Adrianichthyidae; genus Oryzias; species Oryzias curvinotus. Next base: position 36,828,504 of record CM043712.1, on the reverse strand, counting down.
TTAATGCTCAAACCAGGAAAAATAAAGTTCAAAAAAGACAAATATCAAAAATTAAAAATATAGTTAAATATATGTATTTGTTTAAAAAAATGTATGAAAATTTATGAAAAGATAGTCATTGTATTATCGAAAATATGGAAACGATAATTAAAACAGTCATTGCAAAGTTTTTTTTACATGTATAAACTAACTGTCACTAATTTTAGCCAACCTTTGATATCTCATTGATAAATTTCCAAGATTTCATCGACAGTTTAAAAATTTAAATTTAAAATTTATTTAAAAAATTTATATTATAGACTAAACCATATTTTAAGGAGTTCTTATCGTACTTTTTTAGAAAATCTCAAAATCGGTAAAAAAAAGTATTAATACAATGTTAATTTGGTTACATTTTATTTTATTAGAACATATGAATGACAAAAATTTTTCTTCAAAATAATTTGTCAATATTCAAAAGTTAATATTGGTATTACTACAGTAAAAAACGGTTAAGACAATTTCAAGAATTTTTAAATTTTTTGTCTTATAGCAGATTTTGTCTTATAGCTGACCATTGGTTAACTTATTGCTAATTTTTTATGTAACATTAGAAATAAAAAAAATCAACATTAAATTAAATATTCCGTAAGTTTCGTTTGTCTGGATTTTTTCTTTAAATAAATCATAATAAGATCGCATTCGACTGTTAAAATATTCTGATATAAATTACCATCAGGATCATTAGCTGCATAATACCGTTTTAATTCATATTCCTTCCTAGGCTTCAATTTCCATAACAGCTGGTTGTTGAAAATATTTTTCAGAAGATTCTTCTTGATTATCAGATTTATGAGTAACTGAATCATTATAAAAATCTTCGATGCAAATATCAATTTTATCGTCCGCCATAATAAATTCTTGAAATGCATTTTGCGATGTAAAAAATGATGCCGCGACCTATTCGTCAACAAGAAAATAAGTTTTTTTATTACTAGTTTCTAAAATTCATGGTTTTTAATTATTTTAAATGAATCATGTATTTTTTATGAGGTAACTTTGTGCCTTGTACATTCAATTCGTAGAAAAGAATCAAGAATTGTTATTTTGAATTCTTGTTTTGCATCAAGAACTTATAGTACACGAGAAATATTTACGTTTTTTTATGTAGTTTAATGTTATAAATTACTCTATTATCCAATGGTAGGAGTTTAAAGGTCGCACTTAGTGGTAGAAACACACACTTTATATTTGTTAGAACATTAGCTTCTGCTTTTAAAGAATGGGCTGAACAACTTTCAAGTAACAATAAAATTTCTATTCCACACATTCGCAAGTTAGAGTCCCATAACATCAACTCCTCAACAAAAATCTGTAAAGTCATCCATGCCTTTTTATTAGATTTTTATTAAACTCCTGTAAATGATTGATTTTTTGAGACATCTTGGATTTTTGAATTTTCCAATAACTACAGGTTTTTGTTTTTCACCTGTCATACTAGCGCAAAAGTATACAGTTAGTCGCTCTTTTGAAAGTTTTCCGCCATGACATTCTTCACCTTTAAATTTCAGTGTTCGTTTTGGCAGCATTTTGTAGAACAATCCGGTCTCATCCTCATTAAAAAAAATATTATCCGTGTAATCCTTTCTGAGATTGGTCCAAACATCAAGAATCCAATTTTCAACAGATTTAAACTCAACGGAATTTGATTCTCCTGACAAAATTCCACTTGTTATATTATGGCGATTTTTATACCTGCAAATACATCCCAATATACAATTGAATTTTGTTATGTTATGTTCCTTTGCAATTTGATTTGCTTTTGCCATCAATATTGGTCCATTTATTTGAATACCTCTGAATCTTTGTTCTGCGAACCATGAGTAAAGATCATTATCAACAAATTCATGAATGGGTTTTCTTATCTTTTTTGAAGTATTTGAAAATAAACTGAACACACTACTTTTTTTTTTTGTCACTTTTTAATTTTTGATATTTCAGATGGACCAACACCATATTTCTTTGCCAGTTCACTAGCATTAACATTCTTGTCGAATGCATAAATAATTTCATGTTTTTGTTTTAACGTTAGATTCATTCTTTTATTTTTCGACATTTGGTGTGGGGAAAAATTCAATTGTCTTATAAAAGATAAATGTCTTATAAAAGAGTTGATTTTAACCGGTTTTTACTGTATAATTTTTTTAGCTAATTTTCATTTATTTGATAAAAAATTTTAAAAGACTTTTATATGAAACCTGGACACACTAAAATATTTTTTGCCATTTAAAACTTATGTAATACATGTAGTGTTTACAGAACATAAATTTTTTAACATGGATGCTGAAGTTTTAGTGTTGAAAACACTAGTTTTGCATAGTCTTCTTATTTTTATTTCCGATAAAAAATCCAAAAAATATTTGTCTTTTCCTATTGATAGCATTGTAAATTTTTAAACCGGCGAACCAATCAAAATAATGGTCAAAATGATTTCTGAGATAGAGATCGTTATTAAAAACTTTATTTCTGATTTTTCATCATACAGAGTCTTTTATGTATTATCACAATGATATTTCAACATTTTTATTTAGGTTTAGATACAATAATTCAGCTAGAAGAGTGATTAGACCATTTTAGTATTTTAGTTTTGAAAAATCTGATAACGCTATTACGATCAATAATTTTTGTTGTCCTCCAGATCATTCATTTGTTTCTTTTAACCTTACAAAACAAAATAATAGCAATATTGACACATAAGAAGCAAAAATTATTGAAATATTTTCAGTTTATAATCAAAAAATGATTAGATGAAACCTGTATCATTTCAAGTAAACAACCACGGTAAGGTTTTTTTCGACTCCAAAATGATTCCTTGGATAAAACATTTTGTAAAACTATTTTTCATTGCTCTGATGTCAATTTTTTGTATTACCTCAATGTATTTTTATATTTGTTTTTAGATACGCAATTAAACATTTCGAAGTAGAGTCATGAAGATCATACAAATATTATCGTCTATGAATTGGTATAATTTCATTTATTGTTTAATAATTTTGATTTTTAACTTATTTATTCTAATTTTAATCCTATTTGAAATAACAATATTCTGTGAATTTTTTAAAATCAGAGAATATATTGACAGGTTTTTTAAACTTTTTAAAACGAATTTTTAGGACGGAGAAGTTTGAATATAGATATCATGAATTGTATAAAGTTAGATTGTTCAACTTTCATTAAACGTTGAAAATATTATAAAAATTATCACGATTATTTTTAAATATTTTTTATTCATTAACCAAAACACTAAGGAATAAATTTCTCATTGTTTATAATCAAATTAAAAATATCAATTAAAAAAAATTCTTTTCTTAGCTTGAATTATTTTTGCGGATGATTAATAAATCTCTTAGTGATTTTTATATTAATACTTATTTCTCCTTGATATCAGCTGTAAAAGAGTAAATAAAAGTTTTTTATATCGCGGTAATCATGTGGTTTGTTGCTCTTAACGATTTTAAATTATGCATCAAAGAAAAATTCAAGTTGTTGAACAAGAAAATTCTAATGATCATTATATGAAAAATATTTTTATATTATTAAATTTTAAGTGATTATTAGAGGTTTTCAATCACATTTTGACATCTTGTTAATCAATTTTGACATTGAACCACCACATTTTGATTCACACCTGCACTTAAAAAACTAAATATTTTTGCAATTTTTTCATACTGAAAAATATTTGTACTAATAATGAAGATAGGATGAAAATCGTTGACGAATACATCAACGAAAATGTTGCTCCGATATGCTAGCGTAATGGGATTTAAAAGAACTTCCTTTACGTTGTAATCAAGAAATACGTTAAAAGAGAGCCAATTGAGAGGCAATTAAAAGTTGGTCCAAGTCATACGACTCACTCCAATGAAAATAAAGCAGTTATAAAGGAATGGATTGAAGAAGATTGCAGTGTTTCATGGGATAAAAAATGCATTCGACTTAAGAACGAAAAGAATATTTTAATGAGTAAAATAACTGTAAATAAATGCATACCGGAATTTAATTTTACGCTGAAAAGAGTCCATACAATTCCAGTTAGAAGAAACTCTCAAAGCGTACTTAGTGCTCGAGTTTTATATGCCGAAAGATTTATTACATTACTTTCTACCGTTCCCGATGCAAACATTTTCTTGATTGACCAAGTTGGATTCAATGTTTGAATGAGAGCTAGAACAGGAAGATCTCTCGCTGGCCATAGGGCCATTAAAACAAAAAATGTTTCAGTCCTGCAATGCCATTACAAAGAATGGTATATTTGGGTATAATGTACAGACAAAAGCCTATAATACTGATAGCTTTATGCCTTTTATTCAAATAAAAATTGAAAAATTATCATCAGAATAAAATTACTAGAGCTATCTTCGTTATGGATAAAGTCGTGTTTCATAAATCTGCAACGATTGATGAGGCGGTAACTTTGACACAGCAAAAATTATGCTTTTGTTGCCATATTATCCATTTCTTAATCCAATAAAAAATATGTTTTCTAAATGGAAGCAACCTAAGAAATGAAAAGCCTGAAAATAAGGAAGGCCTATTCAATAGCATTGAGCGTGGATCAAACCTCATTTCGTCGAAGAATGTGCGAATTATTAGAGGAACATGATAAGTTTCTTGCCAAAGTGTCTAAGTGTAGTGTTAATAATCGATGAAAAAATTTTAATTAATTTAATTGAATTTATTAGATAATGATTTTTAATAATATCCTTAATTTAAATAAACAGAGGTAGTGTCAAAATGTGGTGGAAAACCCTTAATTGCAAAATAAATTAACCTCAGTTTTTTTGACTAAATCATTATTTTATTTTTGCTTTGGTTCGATTTATAGTTCGTTAGACCAAGATTTAAAAATTTTAAAAATAAACGAGAATCAAAAAATCTTATATTATATTTTTGAAGAAATTTTATTTTCTAACCATTATTAGAATGCATCATTCACAACATTTTAAACTGATATAAAATGGCCTTTAATTAATCAATAATTCATGCATCTTTAAAAAATATTATCAAATTACTCTCTTTTTAGCACTCTATAGTAACTTTTATAGGATGAAGCATTTTGGTGAGAATCATATCCTTATCGTTTAAATCAACAAAACAACCTTAACGTATGGTTACGTTTCGATACTAAATCACTTAAATACTCTTGTAATAATTTTTTGAACATATCAATTAAAAAAATGTTTTTTTATAAATAAATGTTCTGTCGATAAAATATCTGTACAACCACAATCAAAAAAATGTTTTTGAAACATCAAAAATTAATATATTTAGTTTAAAACATTATCATCGCATTGTTATCGAACATGGGACAATTATGCAAACAAAATTTTTACAAAATATTAATATAGGATATGGTTTGACTAAGATCAACTAATGTACCCCAAATGAATTGTTATTTTTTGTTGAAATCGATAAAGATAAGACCTATTATTTATTTTAACACATTTTAGCTTTAGTTATTTTACGACTTTTCGTTCCATATGAATCATCGCCCGTTAGAATTTTTGTAAAATGGACATTGAAAAATGACATCCAGCTTCTAAAAATTTTATGGAATTCTAGTGGACGCGCATATAAGTCGGTATGTCGATTTTAATGCTAAAATTTAGTCTCAATTTCCCGACTTATATGCGGGTATCTACGGTAACTTAATCTTAATATAATTATAAAATTAATTTACCAAATTTTTTAATTTATTTTCAAATTGAGATTTTGTATCGCAATGGACTTTAATGATATAAGATTTTTTGATCAAATAATTAGAAATTCTCTTGTCCATAGTCAGTGTCATAAAATTGAAATTATAAAATATTTAGAATGCGTTTAAAAATTTATTATTAATGTAGTATTCATAATATTTATATTACAAAAATTTTAAATTTTCAAAAACTGTAAAGCCTAAAATGATCGGAATACTAAATAAAAAGTTTATTGACACTCAATTAGTAAAAAATTTAATTTTTAGCATATTCTTTTTTTTAATTACTCATCTTTAAAAAAATATCAACATTTTAATTTTGAAAATTAAATTCAAAAAATATGAATAAAATTGATCTTTTTTAATTATTTGCACTGATCATATCAAAACACAAGGAAATTTAGTATTTTTTCGCATTATTTTTCGGTAGAAATTAATTCGCAAATATTTGGCCAGATTAACAAAAATTAACTTTTATAAAGATTTTAATTATAGCCTTGAATATCGGGGTCTAAGGTAAGCGGTTTTTGTGTTGCCTAGAATCTTCCTTTAATCAATCATTTTAATTCTTCGTTTTTATCATTTTACAGTTTTATTGCAGTACTTTTCTGTTAAAATAAAAAAATATTTTGGTTCTCGTTTTTCAATGCTTCATTAAGATTCGAGTCTACAGAGAGAGTCTTATTAAGGCACTTGTATTTTCTTAGACCTTTAGTATTTTCACCAGTATAAACCAGAATAAAACGAATATAATAAAAAGAAGGTTTTAGGATCATTATGAGATTTCTTAAAAAAAGAGAGATGTAGAAAATCCATTATAATAGTGAAAGATCAATTGATTACAAGAGTAATGCTAATCAACAACGCCACGAGTATGTGACAACATCATATGTGTCGTTAGATTGAGAATAAACCATATAAACCTCAATGTTTAAATTTTTAACATCTCCATGTCACGTTAATCAAAACTTTGCATCAAAGTACTACCAGAAAAGGACTTACTCAGAACAAATATTTTCTTGGTTGGTAACTCAAAGAAATGCAAATTACTGCTAATTAGTTTGATCAAACAAGCCATAACTACAAAAAGAAGCGAAATTACTCTAACATGCGAAACCGAAAGAATATCATCTGTGACGTTTTACAGCCTAAAACAGTCATAAATGTTAATCGATGAAACAGAAAATTTAAGAATGCAGTAAATCAGTTAGAAATTATCAATATATCTTAAAGATTTGTCAGTTTTCTGTATTCTGGTGTTAATTTCTCTATATAAGTATTTGAAACGGGAATTTTTTTTTAATTATAAAAACCAAACGCTTAATGCGATCATGCGAATCAATGGGAGTTAAGTTGATTTTGCCACAATTTGTTAATCTAAATTGGGAGAAAAGAGAGAATCAAAAAATGTTTAACCTATATACTAATGATCGACTAAAAATCGTAAAATTTTTTAAGTCAAATTTAAAGAAATTGAGCCACTAAAATGTTGTATCAGGAAAATGAAAAATTTCTTAAATAAAAAGAAACGATCATGGAAGTTAAATTAATAAACTGAAAGTGTTAACCTAAGTTAATGAAGCATGCGCTCTTATATAATCGAAAAACTCAAACCCCTACGATGAAATATGCATTGTCGTAAATTGAGCACAAGTTAATAACAAGAATCCTTATTTGATAGCGCAACCTATCATATAGGGTGGATTTTTATCACTTTATAATTCTTTGAAAACCAACAAGTTAGACAAGCTATGAGCTATTTGGATAAAGAAACAAAGAAAATATTATGTCACACTTCGATAATGATATTTTGAAACAATTTTTCATAAAAAGGGTTGACATGCGGAAAATAGAAAACAGAATTTTTTTAATTTTCTTTTCAAATGAGAATTTTGACCAGTTTTTTATTTGGATCAGAGTAATTTTGTAAAATTTTAAGACAAATGAGGGTTATTTATTTTTTAAAATTTATTAAAACAAAAAGTAAAAGCAGTTATAAGTTTTAAAAGAACTTTGAACATTTAAAGTTTTTACAAAAATCATCGTAAAAAAGCAGATATTATCACTGACTGTTTAGTTTACTGTATACAAGTAAATTACAAGTGCTTAGACATGCTAAAAAGGTGTTATTATAAAAACTGATTTAAGAATAATCAAGAATATTTTCTACCCTTAAAAAATTAAATTTTAGTTAAAAATCAATCGTTAAAAGGCGATTCTATGAACCATAAAAGCAAACATCTAGGATGTATTTGATTAAAAAATTGTCTGTTGATGAAAAGTGGTTATCATAGAATTTAGAATAAGAGCTCTTATTCGCAAAAAACCCAGTCTGATTCAGTTTGTGTTTTCGCGTTCATAAAATCACAAGAATGTTATGTTTTAGTGTTTCCTAAATATAGTTTGTATTTCATGAAAATTTCAAATTTTTTAATCATGAAGTATTTTATTTTATTACAAAATTACATCCTGTATGCAAACATGGAGAAAAATGTCACTCTAATTTTTTGATTGAAAATAATGTAGTGAAACCTATTAAGTATCACCATGAGTACGTAAATAACCGATTAAATTTTAAGGTCCTGAAATTTTTTTGTTTAGGACAATTTACTATAATAATGAAAATTTAAGAAACCTAGATTTAAAAAAAAATTCATAACCAACATCACTTAAATCTGCTTGATTATCTTGCGTTTATAACAACAGCGCATAATAAAATTATTTGTCACAAAATAAACTTAAAGAAAAAAATTCTAGCTTATATTATAAAATTTTTGCAAGATAATGCATAAAAACTACCGAAAATTAGTTACTTCTTTTGAATATTAAATTAATCTCACGGTACATGACAAAAATATCACAGGATTTTGGACAGTTGATAAAATTTTGATCAGATCATAAATAATAACCTTAATATACAGTAAGGAAACATGATTAAGCTAATGAATATTAAAAACTTAGAATGATTTTTTTTTAATTTTAGTCTTAGTTTCAAAAATATAGAGTAGAGCTGTGGTTCATAACTATTTCTTGACGAATGCAAACCATACAAAGAATAATTTAACGAATTCCCCCGATTTTGACAATAAAAAAGCGACACAAAAAAAATTTATCAAACAGTGATAGAATCATCAATAATTGTTTTTCGTTTTTATTTTGGACCTTTTAAACCACCTTTATCAACCGATTTGACCTTTCAACTCTTATGAAAAAAAACACATTATAAATCAGTTGAAAGATCGATAGTTTGAATCAAAAAATAGATTAAGGTTTTAATTTGATTTTTGATCTCTGTGCTTGGATAACATCTTAGGTTTGTCTGGTTCCAACGGTGTTACTCGCAAGCGTAAATCTCACAAACCTTCAATTTATTCAAGATTTAATTTTTAGTCTATATATCATTCACCATGCTAAAACCACTAGCAATAACGTAATTAGTCAGAAAATGCTACAAGAATTTTACCGAGATAGAGGAGTAGGAATGATATGCTGACATCTAAAACAGTCATCAAGCCATATCAAGAATGTTTTGTGCTTGAAAAGTTTTTGAGCAACATTTTGATTTCTTTTTTCAGCTTTTTTATTCTAATAGACAAATTTCTATATCACATAAGTGTACAAAGAATAGCTCTGTAAACCCCTTAGAAAAATACCTATAAGGATTTTTAAAAAAATAATCTCAAGTTAACTTACAACACCCCTTTAATAAAAAGAAAAAAAAGATAACATTTGTTGATATTGTCACACATGTACAAAACTGAAAATTGTCGAAAGGGGATGGTAAAACTTGTGAAATGACTAACTTTAATTTTTTTAATAAAACCAAAAAATTTTGATTTTTCGTTTAGCATTTCGATGTTAAATCTTTGCAATTATTTTAGTTAAGATATTCAGTTTTTGATAAATATCAGATGGATAAGAAAACAATGTATTTCATTTGATGCTAAACTAAATTTTATGTAAGAATAATCAAAATTTAAAGTTAAAGCTTTATCGAATAATTGGAAGAGATTCGAAGACAATTACTATAAGAGCAGTAATATATTTTCAGTTTCTACAATTAAATTATCTAACTGGATTGTAAAAATCTTTGATAATTTGGAAAAATAGCTCTCCTTTTGGATTTGCTCTGATTGTCTTCATACACTTTATGACTACTTTCAAAATCTTTTAAATTATCTTGAGATATTTTGAGTTCCCAATTATTTACGTTTATTCCATATTTACACAGTTTTTATGAAATTTTATTATTTTTCAATAATTTTAGGAAACCGCTATTCTTTCCATCATTTCATTAGCTTCATCAGCTTTACTGAACATAATGTTGCAGTGGGAAAACAATCTTAAGCGAAATAAGTTTCTAACAATATGTAGATATCAGCCACAGTCGTAGTTGTTTCTATGGAGTTACAGAAAGCATTTATAACAAAAATGGCAGCATCGTGAATTCTACCATTAGCGAGAGAGACCGATTACCGCAGTATGTCATCTCATCAAGTCATAATGAAAATTTTTGTTACTAATTACCTAAGAAGAAGTTACTGCAAATCAATAGTTATTTCGTCATTTAATACACGTATAACTTATTCAGTGAGAAAAATTGTCTTTAGCAAACTGGCATGCTCATGACTCATGGCAGTTAGCAGAAAACGTAACTTTCCACCTAATGATTGGCTTTCTTCTAGTATTGGGCATGTCGGAATTCGCAGTCAATTTTAAAATTTTATCGCGTTACATCCCCGACTTTTTTCTCCGTTTTTTTTCTGATTGTTAGGTAACAGTACATTTGAGGTAAAATTTATGTCTCAGATCTTCATAACACTCATTATATTTCGTTTATTTGTCCATTTGCTTGACATTAAATTGATGTAAAATTTACTCATATTTCATAGACTCCTTAATAAACCTAGATGACACAGCAAACACATACGTGATAGGCGGTTGTGAAGTGTTTCAATAAAACCAATCTTTAAAAAATCTCAACAATACTGGGACATTTTCTTATTTTCTGATGACATTAGCAAATATCTCCTGCAATATTCATAAGGGATTCTTTAAATGGGATCTTCACGATATGATTTTTATCTCTAGTGGCGGAATCATCATGCAAAAAAACCTAGAACCGTAATATTAAAAAAGTAGAAAAATGACACGCATATTGTTACTCTTCTTCTAAAGATATATTTGATTTGGTGGAATTTTAGATAATTCTATCAATAACTCCATGAATTTTTACAACTCTTATTTACTTTCCAATTTGAATTTATAGACTTTCAAGGGAATTTTTTTCATAATTTTATGGTCTTAGGACAAGAATAGACAATGCTAAACAATGGCATGTAATTATTATTGTGTTGATATCTTTATTAATTGCCTCGAACAAAAACAAGTAAAACGTCAAAAATAAAAATTTTGATTAAATAAGTGAGTTCGTTGTCGTTATCAAAGCGTAATGGAAAAAACACACAGTTATTAAAAGTATATTACAATACTTATCAAAAAATCTAGATATAACTTTATGATTTTTCAAAATTGGCGAAGTAGTTTGACTTTAGTTAAATATTTTGGTATCCACATAACTCAAGATACGCAAACAATCGCAATTTCAATCTATTCAGAGGGAAGTTACTCTGAGTCTTATCCAGTGGGCCGTATTTGGAGTCGTATAAATATGCGATGCTAAGTATTGATATGGGTGTAATAATAATCTAATCTCTTGAAGAAGATTAATTAACAGCTTGCATCAGCGGAGGTGATGTCAACATAAAAGAGTGTTCCTGTTACAATTGGGAGTATTATTTTAAGATCTAGCATCACCCTCTTTAAAATTACAAAAATCTCCTCAAGATGGTAGTTACGACCTTAGATTGAGAATTACTGGTCTAGAGGCTTAATTTTAATTCAATATATTTTTCTATACTTTTTTTAATCTTAATTTGTTGTGCGGTGTTAAATTTCATTTAAATAATAAAAGGCAAAATATCATAAATAATATAAAAAATGAAATTATGCTTTTCATAATATTGATGCAAGATTATCGCTTCTTTAATTGATTTTTTACCAATTTTAACCCATAATGTCAGGAAATAATATAAAATATATTTTAAATGATAAAAATGATTTAAATGGAATCGTTCGCCGTTAGAAACAAAAAATTACAAAGGAATTTTTTAACTATTTATTCTTACAAAATTAATAAAAAGTTATCTTTCATAAGATCCAAATTTTTGAAGTTGTTGGTGTTTGAAAGCGGATATGGTAAGTTAGGAAGAAAATTTGAACTCTGACTTAGATTCTCATATTGTTAAATATTTATAAATAGTGATTTATTAATTAATCGGTTCAAAAAATTGTATCAATATTTAGTTTTAGGCAGTCGATTTATCTATAAAAGTTAAAGCTCTTAGTTGTAAGAGATTACGATATCATTTGAAATAATCTTAGTTTTGTACCGAGTAAAATGATACAAAAGGTAGTATTGTTCAGCAGAATTCCTTAAATGATTAAATGATATTATATCCTTATTAAACAGGAGTGAAAATTGATAATTTACAATATTGTTAACACACATGGTTAATAAAGATCCGATAATGTTGCAATCTAATATATGGTTAAGAAATGTAAAAATCTTTAGAAATATCATAGATAAAATATTTTAACATTTAAAAAAATTGAATTCGCATAAAAAGAGAATTTTTTACTTTTTCTTAATAAAGAAAATGATGATGAATCATTAAGAGAAATTCTCTCGTTATTATGGACAATGAAAAATTTCACCATCGTGAAAAAATTTGAACCTTTTATTATTAATTAAATAATAGATTTTATTAACCTACTCACCTATTCACCAAATTTAAATCAGATAAAAATAAATTTAATTGCACAAAGCAGAACTAAACATATATAGACCCGAGACGGTGAGTGAAAAATATTTTAAAAAAAACACTGCTAGTTTAATTAATACTGTGGATCGAATTTTTATTTGTTTTTTGTTCTATTTCTATGAAAAAAATCGTAATCAATCTATAAAATAAATTGATCATTCCATAATATTTTAAGTTATTTTCTTAGAAAATTTTTATTTTTTAATTATTTATGACAAAACATTTTAATTATTTTATACCTTGTTAATAGTTGCCAGGGTTGATCTTGTAATATTTTCAAAATTTCAAGCTTAAATTAGTATTCAAAGTTTTGATCATCAAGAGCTTAATTTTCTACTTAATTGATTTAATGTAATTTTTGGTTTAGTGAGTGAATAGCTTTTTCTTGTTTATATAATTTTACACTTCTCTTTTTCAGATATTTCTACTTCTCAAGCTATCGCAATGTTTATGCATAAAGTTTGCTTATCATACTTCAAATAATTTTCCTTCCATTTTTTGATGAATTGTAAAATATTTGTATTTAAAAGGAGAGCATAAAGAGAAAATTCTTGTAACGTTCAAAAGGTATTTTTATTAAACTTGATAAATTTTGTTTACAGACAATGAACAATAGTAAAAACACTCATGTGTTTTGAAAAAAGTTCGCAGAAAATTAAGAATATATCATATTTCATAAAAATATTGCGAACATAATTATTGCGACTTGATTTACAAAAAAATTAAAAAAACTATTCATAAATTAAAAAAAATCAAGAATTCTATTGGTTAAAAAAAGTTATATGATTTATAAAATAAATTTTTTAAAACACGTTAAATTTTTTTTTAATTTTTAGCTTTTTAACTAACTTAATTGATTAAAGAGCAATCATTTTTTCTTATTACTTAAAGTAAATTTTATCAATATCAATGTTAAAAATTTTGTAATTTCCTTTTTGCAATATGTGTCTAACAAAATTATTCCAGTTAGTTTTTGTTTAAAATAATATGTAAATAAATGATTTAGTCTTAGAGAAAGCTTTTCAATAAAAAAATTTTTCTAACACGCAATGATATCCAGATACATACATTAAATTAAGTGTTTTCTTTTATTCCTGATGACTGATTCTACGCTGTAAAACCTTATAAACATCATAATACACAATTTTCTAACCATTAAAAATAGAAACATATTCATTTGAAAAAATATTTCGTATGAATTTTATTTTTTTCCATGTTTATTAAGTCATTTATAAAATTTGTCTTTTTGTGAGAAAGAATAATTTTTTCAATTCATATTAAAAGTTAGTTTTTTAACTTTAAGGAATCGTTACTTTTAATTCCCACTTGGTCATTGAAATGGTTTATCTACATTGCACATTTGTTGATTTTTTTATTTTAAGACCATTTGACTCATATTACGAATCAACATACTCAATGGTTTTGATAAAACGTAAATGATTTTCATTAATATTGAAGAACATTTTGCACTCTTTGATTAGAAAACATGAATAATCAATTCTTGTTTCGAAGGCAGTGGTAAAACTCTAAAAAACCATTAGTTTCTATCTCTTTTATGCAAATGAATTTGAATTTTAACCATCAATCTGGATTTGAAAACATGCGATATATTATTCCTGGAAATATTTTTGTTTATTAACTTGGTCTTTTGATTTTTCCCAAGACTAATTTATATCTGGTGGTGGCTCGGTCTATTTTTCGTCTACGCCACTCGCTGGGCAACTTCCCAGTCGCCAATGGACCAGTGATGCACAAAATAGAGCCTCTCCTGGTCAACTTCTGAGCCCTGGCTACAAGTTCCGGCGCGGTTTTTTACAGAATGGGGCAACAGCGACTGCGAGTTGGGGCGCAGTATACATAACTCTAAAGGTTTAGTGCCCCTAAGATGAAGGAGGAAATGCCTTCAAGCCAAAAGCACTCCATCCCAGGGTTCTGGGTGAAGACCCAAACGGCGATGACTTGGGCGGATCAAGGTACG
>CM043712.1:36775850-36812905 GCA_023969325.1 Oryzias curvinotus | reverse complement strand
CCTGTTAAAGGCTAAGAAAAAGATATCAAACTCATCATCAAGATTACAAACCAAGGCTCGATGACTAGCATATCTATTACCCGATTCAGATAGATTTTTTAATGTGTTTAGCGTTATAGACTCTCTGGATACCATAGTTTGAAATATTTAAAAAAATGTACGATTTAGTAGTAAGCTGGGTGAGAAACCAGCAAAGCTCAACTTAATACCTTCATTATTGCCCCATATTTCAGAGGCGCTTCAATTGTAGCTGGGTTTAATTTCTTATATATCAACAAAAATAAACAGAAAAGCTGCGATCAGTTAGCCATTTTAAATTTTTGATTTAAGGAAATTTTGTATTGTTCTCATTTATTTAACGAAACAGTGAATTTTGGCTTTTAGGCCCATCAAAATTTTAGAATTTGAAGAAACTTAGCAAAATTACATAATTATGTTAAAAGTCACCATTATCATGACTGCGATTATTCTAAAATTTAATAAATGTGGGGTTAATCCTATTATTGCCGAACATAAAAAATATCGCAAAAAAATTTGGGTTTATTATAAATTTTATTTAAAAATGCTCTTTTTCTTCTGTATTTTAAAATTAAAAAAATATCTATTTCTTCTTCACCTCTAAAAACACAATCATCCAATCTCTATGGTAAAAAAATTTTCTATCCTCTCTGGATGTATAAACATTAGAAATATCACTGAATAATTTCTTCAGTTAAAATAAAAAAAGTAAAGTAAATTTTCACATTTTTGAAAACATTTTCTCTGAAATTGTTTCTTGTTCTTCTGTGAGTTCAAAATTTTAGAAATGGCTTGATACAGATAATTACCAATGTAGTATCGACAATTTTTGTGTTTTCTCTGAGTGATAAAAAAAGCATCTAAAATTAGAATCAGACTTTTTCTTGAAAGATTAAGTCTTCTATATTATTTAGTGTAGGTGAGCAAGGCTTTTAGCAAAAAAATCATTCAAACTTAAGTGATTATTACTGACATGATCAGTTTCATCCATGATTCTTTCAAAACAAATTTAGAATCACTGCGTGACATTCTGTGTATAAAAATTCTGTCTTGACAAAAAAATCTGACATGAGCAGGACTTTTCTGGGTTTGACTTTTTCAAAATATTAAAGGATCTTCATTTTTTTTTCAAAAACTGATTTGTTTGTTTGTAATTTATCTTTTGATAAATTTCCATATGATATTTCATGTTTTTTGCATAATGACGACTCATACTTTAATCTTTAATAATGCTAAAACTCTCTTTTAAATGAAACTTGCTGTTTTCTTGCCGACCAAGCTCAAAAATATTTAGAAATTAAACTTTTCAATATACCACAATCGCTATAAACTTAGAGTTTATTACATTAATTATTTAAAAAAATTGATTATAAATCTAACTAAAAACAGCCGAAGTATAAATAAATGTTTAAAAACTCCAAAAAATATTAAAGTTATGAAAGATTAAGAAGTGGTATGAACCCTGACTGTTTTGGATTAATACTTAAATGAATAAGAGTGATTAGATAAAAAAACCTGAAAGGCATATTAAAGATCCTATTTTTTATTGGGAAAAAAAGATGATTATGCATAGATGTCCTTGGTATACTTCAACAATGCTTAGTGGGTAAGTGCTACAAGTATTATCTTCTGTTTGACAAAATATAAAAATTTAAAACAAAAAAATGGTAAAATGACCTCAATCTCATTTATATTCAAAACGAATGGCGTAAATTACACTTTGTCAAATAGAGTGGATAAAAATTTCAAATTTATAGACAAAGAAGTAAATAAGCATTTAAAAAATCCCAAAAATTCTTTCATTCTTTTTTCTATAGAAAAAATATTTTCGTAAAATTTTATTCATAATTGGGTTGTAAAGACGATATTGCGCAGGTTTTTCCATGAATTTTAGGGAAATTTGTATTTATGTTCTAACTGCCGACGTTTTCCATAAGATAACTTGTTAAAAATAGGCTCGATTTTTTTTATGATATTTTCAAATTTACAATCGTAGATTTCAGTCGTTTTTTTTTTACGACTGATTCAAGTAAACCTTCACAACTAAAATTTCCCTACAATAGTAGCAATTATTGTTCGAACTATTGAAATAAAATTAAATACTCTCTTATAATGCTACCTAATTAAATCAAAAATGCAATTGATTCTCAGATTATCAATTTCGATAATGATTTATTTTTTTACTAATTTATCGATCTAAGAGGAGACTGATATAATCGATATAGCTTGTTGTCATGATATATTTTATTTTGCTTAAGAATACTTAGTTATAGAAAATTTTTTATTGCAATTTTACCACCTTTTAGTAGGTTACTTTTTAAAGTCCAATTTATGATTACTATATAAGCTCTAATTCATGATAAGAACAGGCTAAATAATCTTAAGGGACTAATTTTCTCTTAAGACTAAATCTTTTATTTTTTCATGTAGGTCCACCATCAATACCAACCTTATTCGCTCCAACTTATTCATGTGTAAATAATAAATAAAATGTTAGTTTTTTTTCTTATACGTATTTATTTTCGATTTTCTCAAAAACAATTTTGAATTATTTGAGTAGTTCGAGTCATATTGAAACCTAAAGTAATTCAACACTTGGCAAAGAAACTTACATTCAAACACTACTATAGGATAAAAAATCGAAAATTTTATATCTTAAGAATATTATCATGTAGTTGTTCAGAAATGAATCAATTTTGAGGCTGGCACACTTTAAGTGACATCAACGATAATCGTAAATTCACAAGAAACCATGGTATGATAATTATTCTTTGACATTGAGATATTTCGACATTTTTTTCCTTGTAAAATCAGACACTTTTTAAAACTTTTCTCACATTTCTATTTAACTAACGTAAATAATTTCTTTTATTTCCTTAAATAAATTTAAAACCTAAGAGAAAATTTTACTTTATTTTTGGTATATTTTTTTTGTAGTTACAAGATTGAGATTAAGATTATTTTAGAAATTATTTCTGATTGCTACACTGTTTTAAAACAACAGATTGTAAATTTTATTGACCAAAAAATTTTTAGTTAGCGGCTGCATCAAAATTTAAAAAATAAAAACTTAATACTAAATGAAACAAGGGTAATTGTAAATTTGCGTTGCAACGAGAGTATACTACCAATGGAATGTTTGTTTTAGGAGTGTCAAGCTTGTTTGAAATAAGCTAGAAATTTATAATCTATTTTCAACTCAGATAACTATCATAATCTTGCATTTACTTTTCTAGAACTCAAGAAAAACGGATTTAAAATTTAAATGGCAGTAAATTTTACTTTTGATGTGTCCAATGATATATTTTATGCTTAAGTTTTGAAAAAATTTGATAATGAGGAATTGTCATTTTTATTTATTAAAACTTTTTAATCATTAGAATCTTTCCCTTCTTCGTAAAAATCAATAGATAATTGGCCGTGTAATGAGAAGCTGATATATAGACATTTTAAACTCTTTTTGTAATAATTAGTAAACACCGTCATCCCTCAACCATTGGTTACAACACTCCAATCTTAATTTATCCGACAAACTTAAAGATCATGCTTCAATTAACACTCACTAACGAGATAATCAATTACAAGGACTCAACTCACTACTTTTCGATGTCGAATTAACTTTTGTGTAGGTATTCTTGAAAAAAAGTTTTATACTCTGTTTTCTTTCTCTTTTTGCAAATAATGTGCTTGTGGAGCCTCTGAGTCATATAAGCGAAATTTTTGTCCCAGTTGAGACAGTTAACTAGATATTTATTTATTACAATTTAATCCTTTAATAATGTAAGACGAAAATGTACCATACCAGTTCAAGAATTTGTGTATATTTTTCTGTGCAATTTATTATTTTAGATCCCTTTCATTTATGTGTAACAGTTAAGATTGTTGATTTAATAATTGTTGAGTTTTTACCATTTATTTTTTACAATAAACGACAATGCAAATTCTAATTCCAAGAATACGATTGAAATTAAATTCTGATTTAAAAATACAAAAATCAAATTAAGTAAATGGAAAAATAATTTGGAATGTAGTTTTTTATGTTTTGCTCAAAAAACTACAAATAAATTCAATAATAATTAGAATCGACATGTTTTTGTTGATTAAATGAACAAAAAATTGGTAATTTTTTAATCATTAAGGAGATTTAAATGTATTTATATTCCATGTTTCATTCCAACAATTATTTTGCTTGGAATATTGTTAAATAAAAATTTAAATAAAAATTTGAGGAATATTTACAAATAACAATTTTTATTTTAAAAGATTTAGAATTGTTTTAGAAAAAGTTATATTTTTAAAAATTAGATTTAAATCACAATGCAGTAAAAAATATGAATTAATAATTCTATAAATGAAATAATTTAAACATTATCGACTAGAAATCTACATTAGAGATACTAATTCAAGAAAAGAGGTAAATACTTTGAAAGCAAATATTATAAATTTAAGTTTATTTCGATAGATATTAAAAAATAATATTATACTAAAATGTAGTAATACATTAAACATTAAAATTATTTTCTTTTTTGGCTACAAGTATAACTCACGAACAAAGGTGATTGAAATTACGAGTAAAAAGCTACTTAATGCTTAAATTTGAATAATAAAACACAGGAGTAAAAATTGAAGAATATATTTACTGCAAAATATAAGGAGAAGAGTTATTAATTTGACATAATAAAAAAAATTTGTGGGTACTTGTAAGTAATTTTTTAATCCTACTCAAATAACCCATTTATATTTTGAAGTGAAAGAAATGAACCACGCCGTTTTAGTCAGTAAAACTGCTGCAGGTTGTTAACTACTGGTCAGATTTTCATCAAAGAGTTATTTTATGCTTTTTTTCAAATTATTCTCAGATTTCTGTAAATATGATATTTTTAGTTCTTTTCCTTGTTTTTCAGCAAGAATATACATCTACAGAAAAATAAAAGATACCCTGTAGTTCTATTCAGAGCGAGAACGACACATGACATTAATTTGATTTTATAAATACAATTAACAACCTTAAATGTCCTTAAGTTTTAAGGTTATAATTTAAAAAAAATAGTGGATATCGGAATCTAAACAGACATATTTTATAAGACCTTCGCGAAGATAATTTAAATCCTTGTTTTCTAATAATTTATTCTTGAAAAATACTTTTAAAATATTTGTTAATTTTTACACCATAAATTACTTTTATTCATTACAGGGATCAATTTGACAAAATAATTTCTTTAGAAAAAAATTATCGGTCAATCGAATTTAAAATAAATTTAATGGCTAAAAAGAGATCCTTTAAAATTATATGGGATCAATACCCTCCTTAAAAGAGAATAAAAGTACAATTTAAAATTATGAAGCCTTAAACTACCAAAATTGGAAATTTCTGGCTAAAATATAGCTTTTTATTTACCATTCAAAGCATTTTAACACATGAAATATTTAAAGATACGATTATTCATTATATATTTTAATTTAATTATCAAAATTTTCACAAATATTGCAGCTAAAAATCAAATCTACTGCTTTATTAACAAGTAAATTTTATGGCAAAGTTTGCAGGCATCTGTTTTTTCTTTTCTCTCTAAGCTTATTATTATGAGTCCATTATTACGAAACTATGTAAAATTGAATACATTTTAAAAATAAGTTTAAAATGATACCTATATTTATAAATATTCGTTTTTTTGTTTCTTTATGATAGTATTTCACTTAAATCAATTTGTGCAATATTGATATTGATATTAGTTTCCTTAATTTATCTGTAATTCATTCCAGAAATGTTTTAAGCAAATTTTCTTAAATGTTACCTACTCTTAATAATTAATTTCTTAAAGTAGTACTTCTACCAAAGTTAAAATATAATTACTCACTTATGACCAGGTTTATAAAATTCAATTAAGTGATATCAAGGTGGGGTTTGATAATTGGATTTACAACTTATTTGGAATGAATAATACTATAAAAATAAGAACCTATTTTCAATGTTTTGTAGGTTTGAGAATTATTTTTATACGGCTAAAAGTATGGTTTTTACATGATTTTTTAATTGAACCTAAAAAAATTTTGGTTAATATCCCATAAAGATTATTATAATTTCTTATATAAATATAAATCGATAAACATTCCACAATAATAACTAGGAAAGTTATTCTTACATTTACACTATATTAGGATTTAAAAGTTTTGTCTTTATCTTCTAATTTTAATTGAAAAATCCATTCAACAAGGCAAAAGAACAAATATCATAAATTTCTTGATTATCGAACAAATTTTAATTTTAGAAATGTATCATATGAATAAATCTCACCTTCCACTTTAACCCAGGGTATTACATTAAGTATATTTAAATTCCAAGGTCTTTAATGTGCAATATTTAGACCTTTATATACCAAATTTATATCTTGGAACCAAAAATTAAAAAAATGCACCTTATATAAAAAATTTTTCATAGAGGAGCACAATCGTTTGAACTACAAGAAACAATTGATAAATATATAATAAGAAACTACGCATGCGTTGGTTTTGAAAATATTTGCTTCGTCTTGATAACTCTTGATGCCATATTTTAATATAATCATTTGGTAAATTACTATATTTAGCCCAAACTTAAATTTATTCTTCAGGTATTACTTAAATGATATTTTAAGTATATTCTTCACATTGTTTTAAATTTTATTAATAGAGATGACAAGCACTTAAATCGGCAAACAATTATACTCATTTAGTGGAGATCTCGATTTCTAATTCTGGTAAATAAATTTTATTTCTGCAAGAAATTATGTAAAAATGTGAGCTTTGTTTTAAAAATATTGACGAATAAACTAAGCTTCTATTTAATCAATCAGACTATCCCATATATCTGTTTCAAGATATAATATTTAATGTTTGGCCAATACCTTGAACATTCAATAAAAAAATTCGAACAAGATTATTTAAATTTTAGAGCAAATTATTAGCTCATTTATGCTTGATATATTATTTTCAATTCCAGCTTAAATTGTGCAAGCTTCACCGTTACTTGTGCCAAACTATCAAAAATTCATGTCTTTCACTGTTTATCGAAATGAGTTAAAAGGCCTGATGTGTTAAATATATTTTTACAATAAAATTAATTTATCATTTGATGTTTCAAACTTGTTGTAAATTTAAATAATGAAAAAATGTTTAACCTTCTGAGTTTTTTTGTTATTCGCACTTTTCTGGATTAATAGTTGAAATATATCATAAATTTTAATTATTTTGTTAACTGACGAATTATTAGGGAGAAAGTTCATAAAATTTCTTGTCAACTTTTTAAATTTAGTTTTGACATAAGTTATTCCCGTAGTTTTTTCGGCTATTTGCTCTATTCTATTACAATTTTCATTCATAATTATCCAAAAATGTTAAAAATTATAAGCCAAGAGTGTTTAATGAATATCGAGTGATGTAATTAATACTGTTATACAATTGATTATGTATGATTTGTAATAAAAGATCACTTAAAGGAACCAATAAACGATAAAGTAAATAAATCAATATCTAACCAACTGATTGCAGTACTTTTTAAAATGTAAGAAATTCTTAGTATTCTACTTTTTCATTTTGCAAGTTAAAATTTCGAACCGATTAAATATGAAAAAAATAACCTTCTGGTCTTCGAATGATTCCGAGGTCAAAATATATTTCATATAATAAAATGTTTTATCTTGACCAACCTTAACTATCAAAATCTAAATCAATTTCGGATACAAAATTAATTTATCTTTCGAAATATTCTTAATTTAAATTCGGAAAATTATTCATACAATAATTTTTATATTCCTAAATTGTAAAAGTAGTAACGATCTAATGTGTAAACTGAATTTATCACAATAACTAACAAGAAATGAATATGACTAGTTAAAAATATTTTTTTTGGATTGATAACTATTATTATCAAATTATCCATTTATTTTAATTTAAAAATAATTAGAATATAATCTATTTGTTATATGGTTACATTCTAGATCGAAATCTGAATTTCACCAAGCAGCCAAGTGAGCAAAATAATCAGTCACTTCAGTATTAATTTCTAAGTAAATTTTAATGTTAATTCAAAAATATATGTACTCTCATTTTGCTGGTTACTGCATTAAATTTATCCTAATTTTTCAATAAAATTTTAAAATAATAATTATGACTATCATTCAAGTATATACAGCATTTAGCAATTTCACTTTTTCGGTCGAGCAAAAAAGTAACGAATAATCTTAATTAAATTAAAATCTCTTTTACAGTCTTTGCTCTCTGTTTACCATAAATTAGTTAAAATTTTTCTTTAATAAATTGGTAAACGAAAAATATACAAGATGATTTTACGATTATATAACCAGAAAAGAGGCCATTTTAGAATTCCGGTTTCAATAATAGATGATAAGCACAATCAGTCATAGGAAAAAATCGATTGACTGATCAGTATAGTTATTTTTTTGGCGATTTCTAAAAATTTTTATTCTATATTGAGCATATATATTTAAAATTTCTGACAAAGCAAGTTTTCTTAAATGATTTTTATTTCTTTTTATAATTTAGCCTGAGATCCTATAGTATTGACTAATCCAGATAGGCCTTAATTGAGTTGGGTAGTCCAAATCCGTCTAATGACATTTTGATGAGTGTCTTCTCATAGCTGATACCTACCATCAAATATCAATTTCAAACATACATTAAGTGATTTCATTTCTTGATCATGAGAGTATACTAGAGGTTTAATTTAAAGAGTGATTATGAAGTATTTTTAATTTGATATTCCTGTAAAAATTAAACTGCATCTAGAAACTAATTGTGAGAAGCAAAAATCAGGGAACTTCATCAACTTTATAAAAGACACCAGGATCTTAAAAAATAGGGAATATTCTTATTTAGAGTTTTAAAATAAGTGTTGATTTTTTATGTCTTATTCTAATTCAATATTCGTCATTAAAAAAAATAAGGATTGTGTTTTTTCAATTTTATATTCTAATGAATATTTAAGACAAACCTTTATGTAGTAAAGACTACAAGACACAAAAGAAATAGTTGAAATTTCTTTAGAAATTCAATTTTAGAGACTCTAGTACTCAACTATAAGTTTTACAGAAAAAAAATCTTATTAATCAGCCCTATTATAATTAAAAACATTTCATTTAGTTAATTTTAATGATATTTTTTATTTAAACAACCAAGTAAAGATCCTCTAAAAAAAGATTCGACGTAACTTTTTATTTTTCATTAATTTTTTTTAAATGACTAATATTGAATTCGAATAAGTCATAAAAAATCAACACTTATTCTAAAACTCTAAATAAGAATATTCCTTATTTCTCAAAATCCTGGTGTCTTTTTTAAAGTTGATGATGTTCCCTGATTTTTGCTTCTCACTATTAGTTTTCAGATGCAGTTTAATTTTTAAAAGAATATCAAAATAAAATAACTTCATAATCCCTCCTTAAATTCAACCTTTAGTAAACTCTCATGATCAATAAATGCAATCACTTAATGTATGTTTGAAATTGATATTGGAGGGTAAGTATCAGCTATGAGAAGACACTGATCAAAACGTCATTAGACTGATTTGGTCTACTCAACCCAATTAAGACCTGTCTGGATTGGTCGATACAATAGGATCTCAGCTGGCTAAATTATGAAAAGAAAAAAAAATCATTATATCTTCTAGCTTAGTCAGAAATTACAAATAAATATGCTCAACATAGAATAAAAATTTCTAGAAATCCCCTAAAATAATAACTATACCGATCAGTCAATCTATTTTTGTCCATGACTGATTGTGCTTATAATCTATTCGTGAAACCGGAATTCTAAAATGGGGTCTGTTCTGGTTATATAATTGTAAAATCATTTTGAATATTATTCTTTTACCAATTTATTAAAGAAAAATTTTAACTAGTTTATGGTAAAACAGAGAGCAAAGACTGTAAAAGAGATTTTAATTAAATTACGATCATTCGTTAATTTTTTACTAAACCCAAAAAGTGAAATTTCCAAATGCTGAATATTTGAATGGTAGTCATAATTATTATTTCAAAAGTTTATTGAAAAATTAGGCTACATTTAACGCAGTAACCAGCAAAATGAGAGAACATAAATTTTTGAATTCACATTAAAATTTACTTCGAAATTAATACTGAAGTGACTGATTATTTCGTTCACTTTTATGCATGATTAAATACAGATTTCGATTTAGAATGTAATTATATAACATATAGATTATATTTTAATAATATTTAAATTACAATAAAAGGATAATTTGCTAATGATAGTTATAAATCCAAAAAAACATTTTTAACTAGTCATATTCATCGCTTGTTAGTTCTTGTTATAAATTCGGTTTACACATTAGATCGAAGTCACTTTTACAATTTAGAAATATAAAAATTATCGTATGATTAATTTTCCGAATTTAAATAAAGAATATTTTTAAAGAGAGATGAATTTTGTATCCGAAATTGATTTAGATTTTGATAGTTAATGTTCGGTATGATAAAATATTTTATGCAAAAAGTATATTTGAGATTTTGGAATCATTCGAAGACCAGACAGTTATTTTTTTCATATTTAATCGGTTCGAAATTTTCACTCGCAAAATAAAAAAGTAGAATACGAAGAATTTCTTACTTTTTTAAAATTATTCAATTCAGTTGGTTAGATATTGATTTATTTACTCTGTCTTTTATTGGTTCCTTTAAGTGATCTTTTATAACAAATCATACATAATCAATTGTATAAAAGTATAAATACATCACTCGATATTGACTAAACACTCTTCGCTTACAATTTTAAACATTTTTGAATAATGATAAATGAGAATTTTAATAAAATAGAGAAAATAGCTAGATAACTACGGGGATATGTAATCTCAAAACTAATTTTAAAAAGTTGACAAGAAATTTTGTGAACTTTCTCTCTTATAATTCTTCAGTTAACAAAATAATCATAATTTTTGATATATTTCAAATGTTAATCCAAAAATGTACGAATAACAAAAGAAATTAGATGGTTGAATATTTTTTATTATTATTTAAATTGACAACAAGATTGGAAACATCAAATAGTAAATTAATTTCACTGTAAAAATATATTTGACGCATCAGGCCTTTTAACTCATTTTGATAAACTGTAAAAGACATGAATTTTTGATTGTTCCGCAACAAGTAACCGTGAAGGTTGCACAATTTCAGCTCGAATTAAAAATAATCTATCAAGCATAAATGAGCTAATAATTTTCTCTATAATTTAAATTATAAGATTTTGAAAAATTTTTTTATTAAATGTTCAAGATGTTATTCAAACATAAAATATCATAAATTGAAACAGATATATGGCATACTTTTTATTGATAAAATATAAGTATAGGTTTTTAGTCAATAATTTAAAAAAATCTTAAATTTTTAAATAATTTCTTTAAAAAAAATATTTACCAGATATAAAAATGGAAATATGTACTAAATTAGTAATAATATTTACCGTTTTAAGTGGTTGTCATCTCTATTAATAAAATTTAAAACCATGTAAGAAACATGCTAAAAATATCATTTAAATATAGCCTGATGTATAAAATTAAGTTAAAGCTAAATAAATAAATTTACTTAATGATTATATTGAAATATGGCATCATGAGTTATTAAACAGAAGCAAAAATTTTTAACACCAAGCATGCGTAGTTTTTTTAGTATTTATTTATTTATTTGTTTGTTGTAGTTCAAACGATTGTGCTCTTCTATAAAAATTTTTTTATAAAAAGTACATTTTAGTTTTTTTATTTTGTGTCGGAAGATTTAGATCTTGTATTTGCATGTCTAAATATTGCACTTTAAAAACCTTGGAATTTAAACATACATAATATAATACCCTGGGCTAAAGTGGAAGGTGAAATTTGTTTAAATGGTACATTTATTTAAATTAAAAATTGATAAATAATATATAAATTTTAAATTTTTTTTCTTCTGAATTGTTGAATTGATTATTTTATTAAAATTAGAAGATAAAGACAAAACTTTTAAATCCTAATATAGTGTAAATGTAAGAATAACTTTCCTAGTTATTATTGTGAAATGTTTATCGATTTATGTTTATATAAGAAATTAAAAGAATCTTTATGGAATATTAACCAAAACTTTTTTAGGTTCAATTAAAAAATCATTCAAAAACCATACTTTTAGCCTTAAAAATAAAATTCTCAAACCACAAAACATTGAAAATAGGTTCTTAATTTTATAGTATTATTCATTCCAAATAAATTATCAATCAAATTATCAAATCCCACCTTGAAATCTCTCAATTGAATTTTATAAACCTGGTCATAAATGCATAATTAAATTTTAACTTTATTAGAAGTACGACTTTGAGAAATTTAATATTAAGAGTAGGTAACATTTAAGAAAATTTACTTGAAACACCTTTGGAATGAATTACCGATACATTAAGGAAACTAATATCAATATCAATATTGCTCAAATTGATATAAGAGAAATACTATCCAAAAGAAACAAAAAAAACGAATATTTATTAAATATATATATCCTATTAAACTTATTTTTAAAATGTATTATATTTTACAGAGTTCTGTAAAAATGGACTCATAACAATAAGCTTAGAGAGAAAGGGTAAAACAGATGCTTGCAAACATTTTCATAAAATTTACTTGTTTACAGGGCAGTAGATTTGGTTTTCAACTTTCATATTTTTGACCAATTTTGATAATTAAAAAAAAATATGGTATGTTTTTATGTATCATTGAATATTTTATGGGTTAAAATGCTTTGAATGGTAAACGTTAATCTAAATTTTAGACCGAAAATTCCAATGTGGGAGTTTAAGGCTTCAATGATATTAAATTCTAATTTTATGTCCTTTTTAGGATGCTATTTATCCCATAAAATTTAAAAGGATCTCGTTTTAGCCATTATATTGCTTTTAAATTCGATTGATAGTTAATTTTTTTCAAAATAAATTATTTTATAAAATTCATCTTTATAATGAAGAAAAGTAAGTTATGACATAAAAATTAACAAAAATTTTTTAACATATTTTGCAGAAATAGGTTTTTGACAGACAAGGAATTAGAATTATCTTCTCAAAAGTCTTATAAAAGATATGTCTGTTTAGATTCCGATATCCACTATTTTTTTTAAATTATAACCTTAAAAACTTAAGGACATTTAAGGTTGTTAATTGTATTTATAAAATCAAATTAATGTCATGTGTCGTTCTCGCTCTGAATAGAACTACAGGGTATCTTTTATTTTTCTGTAGATGTATATTCTTGCTGAAAAACAAGGAAAAGAACTAAAAATATCATATTTACAGAAATCTGAGAATAATTTGAAAAAAAGCATAAAATAACTCTTTGATGAAAATCTGACCTCAGTAGTTAAACTACCTGCAGCAGTTTTACTGACTAAAAACGGCGTGGGTTCATTTCTTTCACTTCAAAATATTAAAATGGGTTATTTGAGTAGGATTAAAAAATTACTTACAAGTACCCACAAATTTTTTTTATTATGTCAAATTAATAACTCTTCTCCTTATATTTTGCAGTAAATATATTCTTCAATTTTTACTCCTGTGTTTATTTATTCACAAATTTAAGCATTAAGTAGCTTTTTTACTCGTAATTTCAATCACCTTTGTTCGTGAGGTATACTTGTAGCCAAAAAAGAAAATAATTTTAATGTTTAATGTATTACTACATTTTAAGTATAATATTATTATTTTAATATCTAGTCGAAATAAAACATTTAAATTTATAAAAATAAATTTGCTTTCAAAGTAATTTACCTGCTGTTCTTGAATTAGTAGTCTGCATAATTGTAGATATTCTAGTCGATAAATGTTTAATATAATTTCCATTTATAGAATATATTAAATTCATATTTTTTTACTGCATTGTGGATTTTAAAAAATCTAATTTTTAAAAATATAACTTTTTGCTAAACAAAGTGCTAATAATGCTTAAAAATAAAAAAATTGTTATTTGATAAATATTCCTCAGAGATGTTTATTTTAAAAATTTTGAGTTAAACAATATTCCAAGCAAAATAATTGTTGGAATGAAAAACATGGAATATAAATACATTTAAATCTCCTTAATGATTAAAAAATTACCAATTTTTTGTTCATTTAATCAACAAAAACATGTCGATTCTAAATTATTATTGAATTTATTTGTAGTTTTTTGAGCAAAACATAAAAAACTACATTCCAAATTATTTTTCCATTTACTTAGATTTGATTATTTTGTATTTTTAAATCAGAATTTAATTTCAATCGTATTCTTGGAATTAAGAATTTGCATTGTCGTTTACTTTGTAAAAAATAAATGGTAAAAACTCAACAATGATTAATAAATCAACAATCTTAAACTGTTACACATAAATGAAAGGGATCTAAAAATAATAAATTGCACAGAAAAATATACACAAATTCTTGAACTGGTATGTGTACATTTTCGTCTTACATTATTAAAGGATTAAATTGTAATAAATAAATATCTAGTTAACTGTCTCAACTGGGACAAAAATTTCGCTTATAATGACTCAGAGGCTCCACAAGCACATTATTTGCAAAAAAGAGAAAGAAAACAGAGTATAAAACTTTTTTTCAAGAATACCTACAACAAAAGTTAATTCGACATCGAAAAGTAGTGAGTTGAGTCCTTGTAATTGATTATCTCGTTAGTGAGTGTTAATTGAAGCATGATCTTTAAGTTTGTCGGATAAATTAAGATTGGAGTGTTGGTAACCAATAGGTTGAGGGATGACGGTGTTTACTAATTATTACAAAAAGAGTTTAAAATGTCTTATGTATACAGCTTCTCATTACACGGCCAATTATCTATTGATTTTTACGAAGAAGGGAAAGATTCTAATGATTAAAAAGTTTTAAATAAATAAAAATGACAATTCCTCATTATCAAATTTTTTCAAAACTTAAGCATAAAATAATATCATTGGACACATCAAAAGTAAAATTTACTGCCATTTAAATTTTAAATCCGTTTTTCTTGAGTTCTAGAAAAGTAAATGTCAAGATTATGATAGTTATCTGAGTTGAAAATAGAATTATAAATTTCTAGCTTATTTCAAACAAGCTTGACACTCCTAAAACAAACATTCCATTGGTAGTATACTCTCGTTGCAACGCAAATTTTACAATTACCCTTGTTTCATTTAGTATTAAGTTTTTATTTTTTAAATTTTTGATGCAGCCGCTAACTAAAAATTTTTTGGTCAATAAAATTTACAATCTGTTGTTTTAAAACAGTGTAGCAATCAGAAATTAATTTCTAAAATAATCTTAATCTCAATCTTGTAAACTACAAAAAAAATATACCAAAAATAAAGTAAAATTTTCTCTTAAGGTTTTAAATTTATTTAAGGAAATAAAAGAAATTATTTACGTTAGTTAAATAGAAATGTGAGAAAAGTTTTAAAAAGTGTCTGATTTTACAAGGAAAAAAATGTCGAAATATCTCAATGTCAAAGAATAAATTTATCATACCATGGTTCTTTGGTGAATTTACGATTATCGTTGATGTCACTTAAAGTGTGCCAGACTCAAAATTGATTCATTTCTGAACAACTATACATGATAATATTCTTAAGATATAAAAATTTTCGATTTTTTATCCTAATAGTGTTTTGAATGTAAAGTTTCTTTGCCAAGTGTTGAATTACTTTAGGTTTCAATATGACTCGAACTACTCAAATAATTCAAAATTGTTTTTGAGAAAATCGAAAATAAAAATTACGTATAAGAAAAAAAACTAACAATTTTATTTATTATTTACACATGAAATAAGTTGGAGCGAATAAGGTTGGTATTGATGGTGAGACCCTACATGAAAAAATAAAAGATTTAGTCTTAAGAGAAAATTAGTCCCTTAAGATTATTTAGCCTGTTCTTATCATGAATTAGAGCTTATATAGTAATCATAAATTGGACTTTAAAAAAGTAACCTACTAAAAGGTGGTAAAATTGCAATAAAAAATTTTCTATAACTAAGTATTCTTAAGCAAAATAAAATATATCATGACAACAAGCTTAGATCGATTATATCAGTCTCCTCTTAGATCGATAAATTAGTAAAAAAAATAAATCATTATCGAAATTGATAATCTGAGAATCAATTGCATTTTTTGATATTAATTAGGTAGCATTATAAGAGAGTATTTAATTTTATTTCAATAGTTCGAACAATAATTGCTACTATTGTAGGGAAATTTTAGTTGTGAAGGTTTACTTGAATCAGTCGTAAAAAAAAAACGACTGAAATCTACGATTGTAAAATTTGAAAATATCATAAAAAAAATCGAGCCTATTTTTAACAAGTTTACTATTGGAAAACGTCGGCAGTTAGAACATAAATACAAATTTCCCTAAAATTTCATGGAAAAACCTGCGCAATATCGTCTTTACAACCCAATTATGAATAAAAATTTTACGAAAAATATTTTTTCTATAGAAAAAAGAATGAAAGAATTTTTTGGGATTTTTTAAATGCTTATTTACTTCTTTGTCTATAAATTTGAAATTTTTATCCACTCTATTTGACAAAGTGTAATTTACGCCATTCGTTTTGAATATAAATGAGATTGAGGTCATTTTACCATTTTTTTGTTTTAAATTTTTATATTTTGTCAAACAGAAGATAATACTTGTAGCACTTACCCACTAAGCATTGTTGAAGTATACCAAGGACTATCTATGCATAATCATTCTTTTTTTCCCAATAAAAAATAGGATCTTTAATATGCCTTTCAGGTTTTTTATCTAATCACTCTTATTCATTTAAGTATTAATCCAAAACAGTCAGGGTTCATACCACTTCTTAATCTTTCATAACTTTAATATTTTTTGGAGTATTTTAAACATTTATTTATACTTCGGCTGTTTTTAGTTAGATTTATAATCAATTTTTTTAAATAATTAATGTAATAAAACTCTAAGTTTATAGCGATTGTGGTATATTTGAAAAGATTTAATGCTTAAATATTTTTGAGCTTGGTCGGCAAGAAAACAGCAGAGTTTCATTTAAAAGAGAGTTTTAGCATTATTAAAGATTAAAGTATGAGTCGTCATTATGCAAAAAAACATGAAATATCATATGGAAATTTATCAAAAGATAAATTACAAACAAACGAATCAGTTTTTGAAAAAAAAATGAAGATCCTTTAAATATTTGAAAAAGTCAAACCCAGAAAAGTCCTGCTCATGTCAGATTTTTTTGTCAAGACAGAATTTTTATACACAGAATGTCACGCAGTGATTCTAAATTTGTTTTGAATAGAATCATGGATGAAACTGATCATGTCAGTAATAATCACTTAAGTTTGAATGATTTTTTTGCTAAAAGCCTTGCTCACTACACTAAATTAAATATAGAAGACTTAATCTTTCAAGAAAAAGTCTGATTCTCATAATTTTAGATGCTTTTTTTATCACTCAGAGAAAACACAAAAATTGTCGATACTACATTGGTAATTATCTGTATCAAGCCATTTCATAAAATTTTGAACTCACAGAAGAACAAGAAACAATTTTCAGAGAAAATGTTTTCAAAAATGTGAAAAATTTACTTTACTTTTTTTATTTTAACTGGAAGAAATTATTCAGTGATATTTCTAATGTTTATACATCCAAGAGAAGATAGAAAATTTGTTTACCATAGAGATTGGATGATTGTGTTTTTAGAGGTGAAGAAGGAAATAGATATTTTTTTAATTTTAAAATACAGAAGAAAAGAGCATTTTTAAATAAAATTTATAATAAAACACAAATTTATTTGCGATAATTTTTATGTTCGGCAATAAATAGGATTAACCCCAACATTTATTAAATTTTAGAATAATCGCAGTCATGATAAATGGTGACTTTTAACATAATTATGTAATTTTGCTAAGTTTCTTCAAATTCCTAAAATTTTGATGGGCCTAAAAGCCAAAATTTCACTGTTTCGTTAAATAAATGAGAACAATACAAAATTTCCTTAAATCAAAAATTTAAAATGGCTAACTGATCGCAGCTTTTCTGTTTATTTTTGTTGATATATAAAGAAATTTAAAACCCAGCTACAATTGAAGCGCCTCTGAAAACTAGTGGGCAATAATGAAGGTATGTAAGTTGAAGCTTATGCTGGTTTCTCACCAGCTTACTACTAAATCGTTACATTTTTTTAAATATTTCAAACTATGGTATCCAGAGAGTCTATAACGCTAAAGCAATTAAAAAATCTATCTGAATCGGGTAATAGATATGCTAGTCATCGAGCCTTGGTTTGTAATCTTGATGATGAGTTTGATATCTTTTTTCTTAGCCTTTACAAGGTCCTTGAAAAGAGTCAAGATACTCTACAGAGAATATCAATCATTTTTCTCAGTGAATTTACTGCCAAGAGGAAATTTCACATTACAATTTAAACAAAGTTGATGTCTTAAAAAATTTTTCCAAGTTAACCAACCTAAAAAATTTGAGCTATAAAACGACAGTTTATGTCCAATTCTTCAATCAATTTCCTGAACGCATTTTAGAAAAAATAATGACACTATAACGTATTGTTTAAATTTTTTTTGTATTAAAAAGTATTATTTGCAGAAAAGTTTCTTATTAGATCAGAACATATTTAAATAACTTTGTGAAAATATGATCCACATTAGATACCCCAACGACTTCTTCAAAAACTGGAATAGATTAAGTTTAGTTATCATACTTTTTTGACCTTTATGTGGGAAATTTCGGATAAAATAAGATCTTCCTTCAAATTTTTTCGATAAATATGACAGTAGATTATTTATCAAGTAATACAGTCAAAAAAACGATTTTTTTATAATCAGCCACTAGCTTTTAGATCTTGTCTACTCTCTGTACAATAGTTGAAATGTATTTAATTTTAATGTTTAAATAAAAATTCTGCACAATAACGACTTACTTCGGGCCATGATCATCACATTTAATAAAAGGTTTTCATGAGAAATTCTACCACCGACTGAAGGATTCCCCGTATTGGTTTGCTTTTTTCATTGCTTTTTGTCTCTCTTTAGAGCACAATGCACAAAACACGAAAATTGACTTTTTTAATTCCTATAAAAACAATGTCAAAATATTTTGAAAATATTTGATTCATCCAAGTACTGTCAAAGTACCTCGGCTTACCTTAAGTAAAAGAAGTTTTACTATCGATTATCATGAATTTTAGCAAAAGTGAAATTAAATTTCTTGCTCCGAGTTTAGGTTCATCAATTTGAATTTAACGTAATAGTGCCTTTT
Source organism: Oryzias curvinotus (assembly GCA_023969325.1). Lineage (NCBI taxonomy): Eukaryota > Metazoa > Chordata > Actinopteri > Beloniformes > Adrianichthyidae > Oryzias > Oryzias curvinotus. Next base: position 36,793,615 of record CM043712.1, on the reverse strand, counting down.
TCTGTTTCCCAAGAGGGGATAAAATTTTCGTATTTTAACTTCCATAATATGAGAAATTATTTTGTCCGTACTTATTTATGTTCAAAAAATATAACTCACAACGAAACTTAAACAGCTATGTAACATTCTGACATTAATGCTTAAAAAGAGATTTTTCAAAATTCAAATAAGCCTTTAACTTTTTCGTTAGTAAACGTTGATGACAAAAAGGCTTATAAGAAATTTACATTTACATTTTATGAAAAAAAAATTAAAAATATCAAAAACAACGGTTTAAGATACGGTGTGTTCAATAACTTATTAGATGGCAATCTCTTCCTTTTCTGGTAAAAATAAGAAAACTATCTCAAGGAAGACTCTTTTTTTAGTCTTCTTTACTCACTTAAGACTTTCCTGAAGTCGAATCACATACGAATACAAAAGAACTAAAATTTACAATTTTTAGTTTAAAAACATTAAGAATAGATGATTTGATAAAATATATCTTCCTATTTTGTCCAATGACATTAAAATAAATAGATTAAACCAATTTATAGAACATTCAACAATAGGCTATATCAATTTTATTTATGATAAAATTTTTAAATTAAACTCTTTTCATGTTATTATGAGTTCGATCAGTTTGTTTAATTATTTATTTCAATAAATGTTTAATCTCTCGATTTGGATTAAGTATATGTATCGAATTTTATAATATATCTGTGACGTAATCCATTATTTTAGAAGCTTTTTTTTTTGAAAATTTTATTTTTGGATATAGAACGAACTATATAATATAAATACCATCAGTGAAAACTGATAAGGAAAAAAAGGAAGAACAAACGCTGACTGTAAACAGTTTATGTCCAAACGCCCGAAGATAAGACAATTAAACTAGAAGAGACTTATACGAAGAAAAATTTCTGATTTAGAATAAACGCTTACACGGATTTATAAATATTTTACTGGGATTTACACCAAATATGAACAGAAAAAAGCAATAAATCATTCCAGCTATGAAAAAAATATACTTTCGTCAAAAAATATAAAAAAAACATGAATATTGCATGAAAATAATTTAAACAGCTAATAGACAATAAGTAGAAAAGTCGGTGGGAGACACTCAACCTAATAATAGCTGTTAATAAAAAATTTTATTGAATATACTTAATTTTTAGAAGATAATATTTATCTTAAGGTCAAATAAATAACTTACGAGGTTTAATTCGGCGAAATAGCACAAATGGGATAACGCCATCAATGCGGTTTTCGGTTGTCATTTTGACCAAATTACTGAAGGTCTCATAGCACAATTGTGCCATGTTTTTCCATTATTTAAGCCTTTAGAACACATGAATTACCTTAATAAATAATTTTTAGTCATCTATTAGTAATAATATATGCCGGTGCACAAAACATAAGAAATTTTAGCCATAAAAAAACTAAAAAGAATATTTTAAATTAAAACAATAGAAGTACGTCTTAAATAATGCGTGAAATAAATAATTGTTTCATTTATCCTGGGAAAAGTCAATTTGGCAAAAAATTTGATAATATTACACTTATTTATGACCCTTGTGTAAACAATAAAAACCACACCCTGTTTTTAAATAGCTTAAATAATTTACGAACGAATTATTAAAATATTTTGTATGCTATACTATTAATTGATAAAAAATCAATATTTAATAATTATAGGATTTAAAGATGAACATTAAAATATTAACTCTTACGAAGTGTTGGTTATGATGTTCGTTATCATAACTTTTTTACAAACTCAAATTTTATTTGATAAATGATTTAATTTTTTTATCGAAGCATTATTTTTGTTATTAACTCTGCGATTATACAATTATATTATGGCTTAAAATCATGAACTTTAACCTTTTAAATTTTTTATGTCTTTTAGTATTTTTTTTAAATTGATAACTGAGTGTGTTTCTTGAACTCAATCAAATTTTTTACTCTCCTTTTATTATCAAGTACATAAAGAGATTAACAAACTCAAACTGTCGGCTCTGATTCTCATTTTTAATTACCTTGATGCGAGATATTAGACCAGTTTCCTCTGCCTTAGAAAATGTTGAAGAATTTAATAAATGGACCCCATGTAAAGAACTATTAAAGAGACAGTCTTTTTTTACATTAAGTCAAAAACCATTGCCAAAAAGATCAAAAATACTTGTGTGCCATGATATGAAGAATGGATATCTCGATGACAGATTTGACCAAGGGACTGATGATATTTCTGGGTTTAATTTTTGGTTTTGGCGAAAAATAGATATCTTTGTTTACTTCTCTCATCGAATGATAAGCATTCCACCATTTGTGTGGAGAGTCCTTGCACATAAGAATGACTGTCCAATTTTAGCTACACTTATCGTCGAGGGTGAAAATGGATTTAAAATCTTATTAAATCTTTTTGGAAATGGAAATCTTAACCAAACAATTAATAAACTTGTCGACTTGTGTATTTACTACCAGTTTGATGGTTACCTCATCAATATTGAATCTTCAGTTCCTGTAAGATAATTTTATTAAAATAGCCAATGTTCGTTCAAACAATACTTAAATTCTTAGAAACATTAAAACGTCGATTACAAGAGAAGAATCCTCGAAATTTGGTAATTTGGTATGATAGTATTACATGTCAAGGCCGAATAGCATATCAAGATTACCTCAATATATGTAACTAGTAACCATCTCCGTTTCACAAAAAGTTGTTTCTTTCTCTCTTCAAATGGATTTTTCACAAATTACAACTGGGAATTGCCTCTCTTAAATGCCACTCAGAGAGATATTGGTGGCAGAGTTACTGACGTCTATGTCGGTGTAGATCTTTTCCCTCGTGTTAAAATAAAGAGTTCTGACAGTTTCGTGTCAGTGTGTACCCATGTAAATTGTCTATACTTACTTAAGAGAGCAAAATTGGCAATATCGCAGAGCTTTTCATTGGCCCTTTTTGCTGTGGGATATTTTTATGAGATCTTGGGAGCTAATAAATTCTATGAAAACTTTTCAGGATTTTGGAAAAATCTTACCATCACATATCCCGATCATCCTTATACTTCGTTTCCATTCTCGACATCGTTTTGCATTGGAAGAGGACAAAGTTATTTTTTATTTGGAAATGTAATTTTATTGTTAACTTTAAGAAAGTAAATAAGAAACCTTTTTTGAATTTATCGCTACAACAACCTCAGATTAGCATCGATTTAACAGCAAGACAGGTTGATGGTCTATCCGTAAAATCGCCTGATACAAATATATCTGACGCATACATTGGTGGTTCTTGTATTAATTTTGAAATTAACAAAATTTCTTCCAGTATAACACAGCCAACTACAATGTCCTTAAAGTAAAGCTTATTTCTGTCTAGGCTCATGTCTTTTAATTTGCCAGTAAATGGACACTTTTATGTCCATTGGGTTTTTAAATTATCTTCTGAACTCAGAACAATTATTTTATGTTTAGAATTTGTTTTTCAATCCAAAAAAAAGACAATTTTTTTCATCGGGATCAGTGCGAAAACTCAACTCAGATCGATCAACTACTTTTTAATATTCCAGAATTGGATTATGAATCAACCACCTTTACTCCACTGACTGATGATAAATCAATTGATTTCTATTTTACTGGAGGACACAACATGAATTCTGACTGGAAAAGTCTGTAAATTTATTATTAAAATTAGTCATTCTTCAATTTCGCCTCCCGATGATTTATCATGTATCGAACAAGTTAGTCTTCTTTTTATCATCCTTCCTGTTTCTGAAGAAGAAGTCTAAGAAAAAAAATCGCAAACTATAAATCTCTCGCTTGGAGAGTTATCTGTTACTTTTGCTTTATTAATTTTAGATTTACTCTCAAGCAGATCTTAATTTTGATTGGGATAGTATAAAGATCTCCGATATAACGATTTCTAATTAAAATATAGAAAAAAGTGGTCGCATAATTCTAACCGCAATCTTAACATGGAGTTTGATAGTAGATGCAAATCTTAAAACGCCCATTGATTCAATTGATATTTTTTATATTTACGATGATACGACTCATTTTTTGGGGAAATGTATGTCAAAAGAATATTTTTATATTGAGACTGAACTTGAGGAAAAACATTTAGGCAGGCAAATTGATATTACTCTTCAACCTATTCTTCAATCTGGGATAAGACAGCCTTTTTCGTGCTGTGCGCGTCAGAACCTGATCCTAAACTAAAATGGATAGATTTATAATTTTTTGGTTCGTTTGAAATTTTTTTATTTGTTATTTGATTTTTTATTTACATCTTCAGCATCTGCTTTTGATGAAGATAGCCTTATAATCATTCCTCTGAAAAGGCTACTTCGCAATAATTTCTGTAAACCTTAACTATTTTTTAAGAAATTAAACCAAATAAATTTTTAAAGCAAATATTTTCATTTTTATTTGTTTTCTAAAAATGTTGTGGATTAACTCCTTCTATTTGTTGTTTAATATCAATTTCAGGACTTTCAATCTTTGATTTTTATTTAGCGTCCACATTATTTCTCAATAATTAATACACATATATTTTAAATTATTTAACGCATAACAGGCGTTAAAACAGGAAAAAAATTTAGCCTCTAGAAATGGTCAAGTATATCATAGGAGTATCATGAATGCCTCATGTATATTTTGCTTGCTGTTGTTGAAATTCATTTGAATCGTTTTTTATTCGCTAATAATTACAAATATAAAAAGTGTTTTTTGGTGAATTAATACCTTTTAGTGTGCTCTTCTAACTTGGAATTGAATACTCACAGGTTTAGACATTTATTACTAAGGCACATCTTTAACATTAAGTGTTAATTTTTGTGATTTTACTATTGTTAATTCTTCAATAAATTTTTTTACCAATCGTGTTTTCGCCTTGAAGTTTTTTTTTTGGGCTCAAACGTAAAGAAATTACGCGGTAAGTAATAATTTTTAGAAGTCGGGTTAATTCGCTTTTGTGTAGTTTAATGGTCACAAGTCAAGAAATTTATTAAAAGTTATTTTAGACTTTTTATTCTCATCTAACACATAAAAAAAAAAAATCGAATAAAAAGTTTTTAAAGACTACAAACAACTTATTTATGCATATGAATAAATTTGAAACTTTTTAAATAAAGCTATTTATCCCAATTAACATTAATTTAAATTTTGTCACGTGCTTCAAATGCTAATTAGTATTTAGGGATCGACGTTAATTCCACGTGATGACGGAGACGCATTCATTCAATTAATATAATCTGGCAATTAAAAATTATGTAAACTATTGAGACTTATAAAATGATTTAAAAAAACTTCTAAACCACCCGTATTTTAATTTTATGAAAATAAAAAAGAACTCGTTTTCGAAAAAATCTTTTACCCAAACATAATGATTTAATCGCTAAGTTTAAAAATTAAAAAATTGATAATTTAACGGGCAATTTTATCAAATTTTAACCCGAAAATTTGTTTTAGTGTTCATTTGATAATATCAGAAGTTTTATTATTTTAATGTAGTCAATTTTTTAACATGAATGAAAAAGGCAAAACAATACTTTTTGCCATTATCCGTATCATAGGGTCATGCGTGATAAAATTTTTATCGTTGTTACCTTCGACGTTCTTATTCTACAAAATTAATAAAAAAATTAAATGTCAATTTTAATTATAAAGCACTAAATAAAATATTTCTCATCTTTCGTTCCTTTCGCAAAGGTCTGCTGCCTGTCTACTGTTTAAAAAATACCTTCCGCCAAAGTGCGGTCTATGGATTAAATTCTTAATCATTAAAAAATCATTATATCTGATTTTTAAATAATTGTAATTATTCCAAGAATGATTTCTTATAACTGGTAGTAGACGTGAGTTGAATTTCAAGGTTTTCAAAGAATGAAATCCTACTCTTACGATCAACGATTCGCACTTTCCTAACGGTCGTACTCATTTGATATAATTTATTGTGTCCTGCGAATTTCCGTCCTTAAAGTAAGATTGATCTTTTTAAGCAATCAATAGGTAAAGATGATGAGACTATGAGAAGACGAATTAAGAAATATTGATCCCCCCACACTAAGTAACAGCTAATGCACAAAAGAGTGACGAAATGTTCCAAAGGAAAACCCAAACTTAGGCCGTAACCCTTATCTCCAATCTTACAACCAAGAAAATACATGCGACATTCGATTGCATAAAAAAGATATAATTTATTATATGAAACACAGTTTGTGAAAGTTTAAAAATTATTGGATGTTTTCATCAAACAAAATTATTTAAAGGGTTTTCAACTCAGTTTTGGAAATCTTGGTTCATCAAAAAATTGATTCGTTATTATCCGTGTATTTTCGTTTCAATTATTAAACCAGAAAGCGTAAAAATACATCCCTCTGAGTAAAGGTTTTATCAATATGAATGAATGAATTTCTTATTTGCTAATGTTTAGTCACTCGTAATTTGTAAGAAGCCTCATTCCCATTCGATGTCTTCTTTTACCAGTACTTACTTAAGGTCTTTGAATAAAACAGAGAAACTAAGTCACCCCATGTCGGAGAAATCAGTTAAGATTAAAAGGTGAAAGGTCACAGCATTAATTAGATTATTTTAAGAGTGGAAGACGAATCAAATATGTCCAACTAGAAATTGAGGAAAAGTAAGTGTGGTTCATAACTTCCGAAAACAATTAGGCGGTGCGGCGGATAATAGCGCGTGTAGAAATTAGGATAAATTGATTATTTATTTGTTTTAATAATGTTAAAAAGACAAGCTTCTATAAATTCTATTTTCACTTGAAAAATTCTTGCAGATGGGGTACCACCAGGGTACCACTGTGAATTATTAAATTGCCGAATTCTGCTCTAAGGAAATCCATAAGCTGGGGTGATCTTTTGCATCCGATTCAGTTCATCTAATTTTTGACATTTTAAATACCAAAACAAACATCCATCAAGATTACAATGCTTACAGGAAATTGCTGACAAGTTTATACTTATCAAAACACGTGGGCAAGACCATTTTTAAAAATTAGAACGTAAAAATTTTTAAAAAGCCTTACAACTAGTAAAAAATGTAACAAAATGTTATTATTGTGATGTATCTTTAATGGCTCTTTTTTAAATATTATCGAATAGGTTGTTTGCGAGTGTTTTGAATCGTGATTCTAAACCTGGTCCATGAAGTCAGTGGGTATTTTTACGCACGCGCTTTTGTTATGGTGTATCGAAAAATTTTAAAAATTGGTGCGTGTTGAAATATAACCGGACGTTCTTTTAACCTTTTACGATTTTCGACGATTAAAAATGTAGCAATAGATTGTTTTTTAGGATTATAAGATATTTTATTGCAAAAGGAGTCTAAACATCGCCTCATTTTATTTTAATAAATTAACTTAGTTTTTTTGATAAAATAATTGTTAAAATAAGAGAATTATTTATTTGAAAATAGCCGTTTTCTGAATGCTTTTTATTATGAGATTTCGGTTCACTGTTTTCGAAACAGTATTCAATACAAGAATTACTGCAGATAACAAGAAAAAAATATCATTAATATAAAGAACTTGTGTGTGCTTTATCTTCAGGGATAATTTTTTGATATAAAAATTTACTAAACCTCTCAAATATAATGAAAAAGTTAATATGTTATCAATACGACTTGCTCATCAAGTGGAATGAACGTCGATCTCTGTTCGTTCGGGGATTTTCATGGATATGGTCATATGAACTACTGTGTGGTTTGTCGGGCCATATGCGGGTAATATGCCATAACCAGTTAACAAAGTTTCCCATTTAGATAAATCATGAACTAATAGTTGTCAATTGTTAGGTCATTTGTACGATTCAGTTGGAAACCACACTCATGGTATTAAGAATAAAATATAGAATATATTTTTTATATATCCCAAAAAAATAACTATTCATTTTGCAAAATTATATAAATCTGGTTTAGTTGAAAATTTTATTTGATAGTATAAAATGATAACCAACCTTTATTTTTCTATGGGTTGTTTTTTTCCATTCTTAACTTACGAGCACATCCTTTTGTTGGGAATCCTAAAAGAAATAAGGGACATCGGATATCGATTCTTTCAAATTCTTATGTTGTGAAACGGTTTTTGATAGAATATTGATTTTGAATTTGGCGTTTTTAAAAATATATTAAATTTTATGAAATAGCTACTAAAAATAAAAAACATCCAGAAAGTGATAGCCAGATACAAAGAAGCAAGAGCAATGCTTATGTTGAAATACATGACATATTTGCACTATGGACTTGTGCGAACATCAGCGACAAATCACAGCCATTTTGTCATGATTTAAATGGTATTTTCTCAAATTAGGCGGTAAAACCTTTACGATTGATAAAACATTAGCTTAAAAATCACACAGATAAGGTCAATAGGAAAATTGGCGCATTCCGAAAAATTGCAAACAGTTTTTAAATGCTAATAATCTTGTCAATGTTTGCTCAAACAGCAAGTTCAGAAATTAATAATATTCTGATAGGTTTTTCTAAAGTCTAAATGGGAATAGAAAAGTTAAGTAAAGCACACACAATTGATTATCAGCATATTTGACAGGAAGTTTCCTAAATACTGTCAACTGTATTTAAAATGGATAGTGGTAAATTATAATCAGGTCCTTCTTGGATTACTCTGTAGCAGGCGGAATTGATGAATGTAAAATTGATACTGAGGCTAAAGATTTCCTTAAACTTCCAAAAAGGGAATTCATATTTTAGAATAATAACTCCACTGCGCGTGATTATCTGGATTTGGTCCTAGATGATATGCGGTTTGTAACAAGAAAAAAATGGAAATAATGTTGTTTTATAATCGACTTGAAACAGATTGTTAAGTTTAAAAAACTCTTTAGTCTTAAATTTATTTGAATTCAAAAGGCATACCTTTAACTTATTAATTTTCTGTGCAACATTTGAAGCTCCAAGTATCATAGGTCATCACAAACGACTTTTGATTCTTATTAAAGTGAAATTTTTAAATTAATTTGGGTAAAATTTTGTTATTTAAGAAAAGCATCTCGGAGTTAAAAATCTCAGTATAAGATTATAGAGCAGTCTAGGTTCGGCTAAAAAAATAAAGACTCGTGTTCTGAAAATATGGCAGTTCAGGCGGCTGTGTGATTTAAACGATGAGAAATTTGAATGACTCTTTGTTTAGAGATGTTAGTAATCTGTCAAAAGGGTTACGTCTCAAAATATTTGTTAGTTTGTACGACTTTATCATTGATTTTTTTCCTGAAAATGATATTTAGGTAAAAGATATCGATGCTCGTCGATGTGAAGTATTGTATTGTCAGATTTAATTGAGAAAATTATTTAATTGAAAGGTTTAAGGATCAAATTTCAACTTAATTGAATCTCAGTCAGAAGAGTTGAGATTTTTGAAAAAGTTAGAAGTGTTCAAACAGAACATTGATTGAACTAGGTATTAAACTTCCAAATATGCACTTCAGAGAATCTGCTCAACACTTTCTGAGGGTGATTTTTAACTTTAATGAAATCTCTTCGAAATTCCGAAGAAGAAACTGAATGAAGATTTTAACATTTGACTGAATAGTTAATTCAAGAACGGATTCAATCCAAAATTTTATGCTCACAAGCAGAACAAAAATTGAGTTTCTAGTATATCGAATGAAATTTAGAATACTTGATAGTTTTAAATGCGTTAAAAAAAAGGGGTTGAGTACTTTTTGGATTCGTATTTCTGATAAATACCTACAGTTGTTGAATCAAAGTTAAGCTCGTCATTATAGCCTTTATTCATGATAGTTTTTATAAACTGGATTTAGTCTAGTTAGTGATTTTTGGACAAAAAATGAAACAAATTTGATATTACACTGAGAAGAGACCTAATAATTATTTGATCAAATTTCGAACCAGGTATTTTGAAAACTGCAAAGATTCATCTGCTATAAGGGATTCATTAAAAAACCCCTTTAAAAATGAAACACGATTGACAAATTTCGGAAATTTATTGATGTATGTCTTATTGTGTAAAATAACATTTACGAAAATAATATTGTAAATATTCCCTTTTTTATCAATCGGTGAGTTGTATAATACTTTGATAGTAAATTGGTGAGTACTAGCAACAAAGTTTAAGAAACACTACTTTTTATTGCTCTTCGTCACAGTAGGTCACAACCTTGCTTTCTTTAAGGAGGTAAAAAGTTAGGCTTTGAGTCACCAACTCATCCCCGCAAAGAGTATTTACCGTAGATACAAGCATAAATTGTCTATCAGAAAAATTCTGACAAGGACAAAACCTGAGATAATCTCATAAAGGTAAGATTTCCTTGAAGAAGACATGAAGCACAGCACATGATACAATTTAGCTGAAATATCTCTTCTTCCAACGTTTCAAATTGAAAAAGAGAAATTAGTTCTTTTTCGACATGGTTAAGGCTTAACTGCAAAAATTTTACTATTAAAAAAGTTTTAGTCTTTATTGTCTGTTTTAAAAAATTAATACTTGGCTATTCTAACGGCTTCCTTAAGACGTATTCGATAAAAAATATTCATCTCTCAATCATAATTATTGTGCTGTTTGACGTATAATTGTAATATTAATGAAAATACTTATCGGTCGATAAAAAAATATCTTTTTAAAAGGCTATGAAAAAAAATTGAAGAAAATGTCATCTTATAAAAGATATTGCACCGATAAAACAATTTACATAGGATGAAGATTTCAAAAAAATAAAAAACTAAAGCTACCAGCATTAAATTGTTAAAAAGGTACGTATCTAAGTTTAAAAATGAATATACTTATTTAATTATTTTTTATAAACATAATTAACTGCTGATGAAGAGTTAAAATGTCCCTTCTTATAGCGCAGTCGTATAAATTACTATGGAAGAGGAAGCTAAGACGTGTGGTATTTTTTATTTTTTATTTTTCCAGATGATATAGAATATTGGAAAATTCCAAAGTTTGAAGATGACGAAAATTTGCATCCTGTGATCGAACAAAGTACTTTTAGAATACTTTTCCCAAAGTATCGCGAACTTTATTTTAAAACTAACTGGAATAATATAAAAAATGAATTAGATAATCATGTAATTTTTTATACTATTTAAGTCTGTAGAATGCGACATCGATTACATTGAAGGAGCCATCGTGGTTAAGACTACAGAACATATGTGGGATCCCTATATCATTATCAAAGCTCGGGATATGATCAAATTAATATGCCGTTCTGTTCCTTTAGAGCAGGTTTTAATTTTTATTATTTTGAGGCCAAAAAAATTCTTAATGATGACGTGTTTTGTGAAATCATTCCACTAAATATTAATCGATTAAATAAAAAGCGATTTGTAAAAAGAAGAGCCCGCTTAATCGGTCCAGAAGGAAATACCATTAAGGCTTTAGAAATATTATGCCAATGTTCTATTCATATTCAAGGGAATACCGCCTCTGTGGTTGGAAGTTTAAAGGCTATCAAGGATGTTAAAAAAGTGGTAGATGAAACAATGTCGAATATTCACCCAGTCTATAACATCAAAGTTTTTTTTCATTAATCTTAGGCCCTCATGGTAAAGCATGAATTGTCTCAAAATGATGAAATGAGAGAAAACGATTGGAAAGCTTATGTGCCCAAATATAAAAGCAAACACATTAGAACAAAACACAAAAAGTTTAAAAAACGAGATACCACTGCATTGCCCCCACTTCCTGTTCCCAGCAAGGTCTGTTCATTTTTGATTTAGATTGATAAAGAATTAGAATCAGGAGAATATTTTTTAAAGAAGCATGAAAAACGAGCCAAAGCCATTGAAAAACGAAATGAAATTCAACAAAAAAATATCGATAAACGAAGAAAGGAAAAAGAAGCTGTTTACATTCCCCCCAAAGAACGTTCTTTTCCTCAACCAAACAACGAAACTTCCTTGTCGATTAAAAAAATTAAAAATAACCTTTCTAAAAAAACAAATATACCGTAATTGTTTTAATGTATTTTTTAAATTAACTGGCTTAGCACTTTTATGCTTTTGTGTTTTAAATTTTATTTCCTATCCGCATTCAATTTAATTCCGTATTTTTAAATACTCAGAGGCCTTTAGCCTCTTAAATCTACCTTGTTTGCCGATATAAAAAAAAACATCAACATAACGCCAATCTAGCATAAAAGGTTGGAATTAGTAGTTTTTTATTGTTAAATATATTTTTTTCGCGGTAAAAAATATCCCCATTTTTATTAAATTGTATAATACATTAATCAGCGATGGTATTTTCGAAAAAAAATGGCCTTTCGAAGTAAACTGATGTCTTAAATGCTAAACTGATATTTAGTTTAAATCCATTTACAGCCAACTGATATCTGAACAGCAAAAAAGAATTTAACCGCTTAACTCCACACCGAATCAAACTCTTCCAATTTTGAAGTGCCACTTTATCATTATATCCTCAGTAGTTTGGTTTCAGGATATCATCTAGTCTACGTTAATTATCTCGACGAATAAGGTTAATCGGCAATTTGATTTTTTGCTAAAATATCTCCTTTTGGTGTTAAAACTTGATATGTAATTTGAAACCGGCATCGTTAGGCTAAACAAACTTTTACTTATTACAATTTTCTTTGCTCTAATTAAACTATTTTAATCTTTTCCTATTTTAATAAAACGCGTGTATTCCTTTCATTGATTTATTTCAGCTGCTACACGAAATATATTAATTTTTTTATCACTTTGTATAAAGTGATTCCAAGATTGTTAATTATGTTGACTCTAATAAAAACTCTTTTGGAAGTGTTTGTATAAAAAATGATAAAATCTTGATTATTAATTTCAGTTAACGAATAATCGTTCAATAACACAATTTTCAATTTATTTCTTGACATCTGAAATTTTTTCAATTTTTTATTGAAAGTTGTTTTTAGTTAAAACTAAAGAGCTAATATTCTTAAACGCAAAACGCATTTTGATGAGGGTCAGTTCTGTTTTCAACTCCTTTTTTGTCCAAAAACTAATCGATGTAATTTTACTGTCCATTAAATTGATAAACTGAGTTTTAAAAAGATTATTTTTAATCATTCAAACATTACAATTTTCTTTTTTTAAATTTAAAACGAAATTTTAACAGAACATGTTTTTCAAGGGTAAAGGACTTAAATATAATCGATAGTATCCTTCATTTTTGGCTGTTTGACTGCTGAACTAAACCTGGCATAGGGTTCCTGATTTCCATAAATATCCAACAGACAGGATTTTCTCAACAGGATCATTACTGCGCATGATCTTTCATTGATTATAATTATTCCTACCCTTGCGTTTCTGAATTTCCATTCAGTTTCAACTAGTAATAATTATATGAGGAGGTTTTGTAAGAGTCCACTAACTTGTTGCCCAACTCTCCTGTCATGCCTGACTCAGGACAGATTCAGATAACAGGGGATCAATTTAGATCAAAGTTAGAAGTCCTAACGAATTATAAACTCAACACCCAAAGGCAATGAATGAAATTTTTTCAAAATGAGTAATATAACATTGGTATATGGAATACGGATCACTATGTCTAATAACTACAGTATGAATTGCATCTGTAAAAATCTTCTAATCTTAAGAAGAATCAATTTCAATGTTTAGAAAGACATAACCTCGGGTCTGTGATGCAAGACTTATATCGTTATTTTTACAGAGAAATTCACAAATAAATATTTTTCTCACAACAATTGTAAATACTAACTCAACCAATTGGAATCATTACAATCGATTTTTCGATATTATTAAGAAGATCGATTTTCGAGGTTACTTTGGATTTAATTGAATAAAGGTTATTTTTAATTTCTGAAAACAAATTATCGATTGGATTAAATTCTGGATTATAAAGAGGAAGGAATAAATATTCAACTCCAAATTTAATTAAAATTTCTTCACAGAATTAGAGGGGTGAAGCCTGGCAGTATTTATTTTTGGTAATAAATTATTTTGAAACACCCCTTTTTGGAAACATTCTAAAATAAATTTAGTGAAAATTTTAATATAATACCCATAATCAATCATTAAATAATGTTAAACAACTCTGATTGAAATAATGGCACATAAAAAAATGTTCTTTTCTTTGGAGTTGCGCTAAAAAGATAACTGGATCTTGATTGACCTTCGCATATCCAGAAGTTGGTGGGGTATGAAGATTAAATCCAGATTCATCTGAACAGACAATGTTTCGAAAAGTAAAGTTCATGACTCTCAAACAAAATTCAAGTATTTTTCGATAATTTTCTTCTGTTAATGTGCAACTGGTCTTTTCCTTAATCTATTTTTCTTTAACTCTGGCTTTTTGAAATGCCTTGGCATCCGTCCTTGAGAGATTCTTCTTGATAATTTTTCTTTGATAAAAATCTGAGATAATGAGCTATTATTTTTAACAATTTTTCATATTTCTAAATTAAGGGATGAATTATTTATTTTCTTCTCGGTTTTGAAAAAAGTTCACCTGAAGAAACCTCAAATGAAGAAATAGAAATTCTTTGAATTGCTCCAACAAATGTTGAATAACTCAGATTCGTCATGGATTATGTCTTTTGCAGATTTTGATATATAACAATTGAATAAAGTTAAACTCTTCCTCAGTAATGTAAATCTTGGTTTTCAGCCATACCGTTCTAAAACATTCAAAAAGAAATTTTCTGAGATTTAAAATGTTTAACAATAAACTTGACATCAAAATTTAAATATTTATTGATGAATAACCCTGAAAAACCTCATGGCTATTTATGAAGCCATCTTGACCGATTCTGCGTTAAAGGACGCTTCATCTTCCATTGAGAAGAAGGTTAAAAAGCAAACATGAGTGAAATTGAAATTGTAAGTCCATTTGACGAGTACGATAAATATATCGTTTTAATTTGTAAAATAGTATAAAAATAAAATTATTAAGATTTAATTGTAATTAAAAGTAAATGAAAAAAAATACCGATTAAAAAATGAATATCTTTAAACTTCGAGAATAGGATGGAACGATGAAAGAACTTTATTTGGGAAAGTAAATAAGGTTTAAAAAAAACGCAATTTTTTCTGCTATAATGTTTTTCAAAGTTTTCATTGTGCAATGAAGTCATTGAATGGAGTTCAGATTAAAATATTATCAGAAACATATAATTATATACTCACGTTTTTTTTATAAAGCTCGATTTCATTAAAACTTTTTCAGATTTAGGTTTATATCGTATAAATAAGCCAAGTTAGCAGAAAATAAGGCCTGTGTTGTTTTTAGAAGGCTATTCCAAAAAATTTCGATAAAAGCAATTTTAAGATTGATGCAGAGAAAAACTCATGATATCATAAGTAATTTAGCTTTGTGAGATGGGACATTAGTGGCATTGGTCAAACAACATCATTGGTCCAATTAATGTTGCGAATAAAGACAACTTTGTCGAACAAAAGATCTTTGATTCGTTAAAACAAAAGAAAATATCATTTAATATTTTGCCAAATAAATAAGTTTTTCGACAAAAAATGCAATAAAAATCAGTTTCTTTTAAATTTAAAAATTTATTTTCGTTTTTTTTCCTTTTTACACAAAGATTTTATTTGATTTACTTCTTACGCTCATAAAAACTACTGTAAAACTTGTAAAATTTTACTTTTGTCTTTAATAATTATTTTAGAGGTCAAGACTTGATCTGTTTATAATACCAGTGAAAAGCACTGCCATCGTTTTTGAAAATAAATTACAGCAAGCGTTTGACAATAGGAATGACTAGACTTAATTCTACACTTTTTTCCATTGTACAGGCAATATCCACCGGCTGCTAAAAAACGCTCCTCGTTTGAATGGCCAGTTACAAAATATTTCTTGATAAAAGTGACCTTGCTCACGACACAAAATATTCGATCTATGCTCTAAAACGATCAAAATCCCTGCATAAAACTCATAAGTTAATTAAGTCGCATGCTCAAGCTTAATCACATATTTAACCAAATCTTAAATAATCTTGTTCGATTCATCGAAAAAGGTAATATCAACTTTATTCCACAATCATTAATTAAATAGTTAATTGTTAAGGCTTTTGTTGTTTTAATTTACTGCAAAGATTGCACTGTCGATATTTCACAAAATAAAACACTATTTTTAAGACCAAATTCTTAATTATTTCTATTTTAATGAAAAAAATATAAAACTCGGGATTTAATTCTCGATTTAAGAATTTTTCGTAAATAAATCACTCCATGTATGAATTTCTTTTCAGACTAATTCGAGTGTCAATTTTAAACAAGAACAATAGAAACAAGGCTTTGTTTTTGAATTATATAGGTTTACATTTTTAACCGTTAAAAAATTTGAATTCAAACCAATCTTTTTTTGATGGAAGAATTTAGGAATCAAGCGAATATCTATATCCAGTCATTTATTGATAAAATAAAAATAGCAAACGCAGAAATTAAAAGATGGGAAAAGTTAAAAAAAGGCGCTATTTTTTTCATGTTAAAAAAACCGAGTCAAATAAAGAGAATCAAAACTCTTTCACATCTTGGATGTGGAATTTATGCGAAGGTAATTCTTAAAAATCCACTTACATTGATTGTTAATGCTAAGAAAAATCTTTATGTTGAAATGACTTTACAAGAAGTCATTCGTTTTTCCCAAGAAAAAATATCCTTACTTGAAGAAAAAAAGACAATTTACATCATGCAAATTGCAAGTAAAAAGGCTTATTTCGATGCCAACCTTCATCTTGTTAATTCGTTGAAATAAAATTTAGATCTAATCCTAATTTTTAAATTTTTATTTTCACCAATTTATTAATCAAAAAACTTTTAGGGTTCCAGTATGTGCTTCCCTAAAAATGGAAGGTATCAATTTAAAAATTGTTGACAAAGATTTTAAAATTATTGAGATTAAGTAATAGCATCTTTGGCATAAATGTTTTAAGAGTGTAAGACTAATTTTTTACGGCTCATAAACACAAAACAATTTTTTAAATTTTTCTATGTCTGTTTTATACTGAAAATTGCAAACATTATTTAATAATTTTTTTATTTTAAAATACTTATTGAAGAAATATTATCGGGCTGATAAAATTTGGCTTGTCTCTTTTTTATTTGATATTTTTATAGAGAGTAAATGTCAAAACAGGCTGTTAATGTATTGCATTACATGTCTCATTATTCTTTTGCGAATCAATAGTTGTTAGAAACTAAACTCTTAAACTGTTAAACCCATATATACTTATTGCATATTTTTTATTCTTATTTTTTCTTTCAACCAAAAGTCGTTGTATTTATATTTTAGCATACCTTAATAAAAATCTCTGTAATCAGGAGTAGTTAAGATTGTTTCACCATTCATAGGCATTTTCTTAATCATTTACAATATATAGATTAAAAACTTGCCTTATTCGTTTTATTAGATAAATGAAATCCCAAGCCGTGCCAATGATTTATTTACAATATAACGATAGGCTTTCGTTCATAGGTTGAGTTACTGCCACAAGTGAAATACAAAAAAAATTTTAAATCGAAATTGCAGTAAAATAAAATAAAAAGAAAAATATACATCTCATAATTTTTTTAAGGAAGGTGTTAAGATATCCAAACATTCCTTATTTTTCAACGATGATTTGATTTTGACTGCATATTTATTTTTTTTCACTAATATTCAAGTACTTAAAAATTAAGAGTACTTTTTAATTTAGTTTTCCATTTTTAAATATTTTTCATGGTTCTGCTTTTGAATATTTTTTCCTATTTTGACCACAAACATGCTTTGAGCTTTTATCCTTCTAAGATTTTATTTCTTGTAACATTTGAATTACAATTCAGAACGATATCTTAGAATA
>CM043712.1:36735850-36770850 GCA_023969325.1 Oryzias curvinotus | reverse complement strand
GTTATTGGACTCAGTTGTCTTGTCAGAAGAAACAGAGGGATGAATAAGGATGCAGCGAGACACAAATTTAAATTTGAACTCTGACCTAATCAATAGAAAAATAAATTTAAAAATGATTTTTTAAGTTAAAACAAGATATATTTATAAAAAAATGAGGTGAAAAAATCAACATAAAGGTCAAGAAAGGTCAGTTGGTTTTAAAAAATTCAACATTTAAAACTTAAAACATTTAATCAGAGTAAGATACGATGATACTGATTTAAGTAAGGAGGTTTGATGATGGATTGGGTCTTTAACCAAAGTCACCGACAGGGTTACTATCCAGCAGCCATTGGTTCGGGACGCGGTAACATATAGCCCCTAGTCAAATGCTGACTCCCGACTACTAGTGCACATACGGTTTGCAACAAGGGGCGACAGAGATTGAGAGTTGCAGCATAACGACTCTTACCGTTGAGAGCATTGGAACTGAAGGAAGAAACTTTTTTAAATAGGAAGCACTTCCTGCCCGAAGATATGGGTGAAGACCCATACTGCGGTTATGAGCTGACGTACACGGGCAGAGAGTAGGTCGCAAGGGCAAAGTTACTTCTTGATAAAAGAACCGACCATTTGTCAACTCAGACTGTGAGTTTAAGAACGTATGTGTCCTGTCAAACCACATGGTAGATCATGTGATCACAGTCAAAAAAATCTCTGAGGGATCGACGACTGTTTCATGTGTTGATGAAGACGCATTGGTTAATTGAAGAGAGGTTCAAAAAATGTTAAGAGAAAAAAGGGCAGAGAAAGGAATTTTAAATACAAATTAGAGAATTATTGTATAAACTCTACCCTATAATTAAATATATTTTCAAGATTATAAAATATGATGACAATAGAGATTAAACTTTGCATAAGCCAGTTCCAAGCTTGGTTGTGAAGGAAGGAGAGTTAACCTTCTGCCGTATGATTGGAAAAGTTAGACAAAAATTAAATTAAAGACAAACTTTTTAAATAACACTAACAGTAACGTACTGGCGCCGAGACAAGCCTTATTTATATGAGTAGTGAGAATAGAAAAAATACAACGCTTGTTTTTGTAATGTGAATTTTAGAAACAAAATTATGATTATTATTTCATTATTAATCCAATAATTAAGGGGTTTGTTTCGATAAAATTGTATAAAGAAAAGAATTGAAAAACTAATAAATAATTATTAAAAGCAGAATTTTTATTGATAAATAATATCTTAGTCAAAAATTTTTAAGCAAAGTTTTGCGATGTCAAAGGTGGGAAATAACAAATAAAAAGAATTTGCAAAGAAAGCACTTTAATGAGAAGCATTTTGTATCATTAAAAATTAAATGATAAACTGAAGGGTTTGACTAATATCATCAACTCTTCAAAATTGGTTAAAGGAAAGTCTTAAGAAAAATAAAAAGGATAAAGTAACGAGTAAAATCCTAAAGAAGCCAAACATAGACAAAAAAATGGGGAAAATAAGGCCAACAAAATTTTAAAAGAGCTATATTTGTTAATCTTAAAACCTGAAATTAGAAAATTTATAATCGTAATTTTCATAACCCTTGGGGCGAAATCTTAAAATTTTTTTAATAATTTGTTCCATATAAAAAAATGATTCAACCTCTCGATCTATAACAATCGAAGCAATTTTTCAAATTAAATTGTTTTTAAGATAAGTAAAAAACAATAATTTCGAGTTGTGGAGAAGAAATATTTTTGGCATATCTAATGTGATAAATATCCATTGATATTAACTTCTTTTATCAGACAATATAAAGATCAATCGATCAATTTTCATGAGGAAGGAAACGTATTATTATCCCAATTAAAGATCCCTAATTTATAATAGCCTTTTCATTTCTGTGGGAATTAAATATGGATTCTAAGTTAGGTGCGCTAGGATTACTAAAATCGGGCTACTAGCCAAAAACTGCAAAATAACGATCATGTTTTGAATTTAAAAAATTTATGGGTTCAATCAGTGTAAAACTGATGAGTAAAAAATAAAAAAAAATACTTCAAAGAGCTCCCATTTAAATTTACAAGGGAGGAATGGGTGTTGTCAACAATAATAGAACGCGAAAATGCACATGTGCCTGTCACAAAGCGTATTTCAAATAATGAATCGTCTTTTGAAGGTGAAATTTTTTCAATCATGGCTCCGTAACATGAAATAGCACCAAGAAGTGACGCTTTTCTTAAAAAGCTGTGGGATATATCCAGCGAACCGTAAGAAGAGAAAAGAAAGTTGGAAGTAGTTTTGAAACGAGTGATTGCCTCAAAGTAATTTTTAACTTTCAATAAAAAATCTGAAACTGTAGACACGATAGGAGAGTCTTTGAACCATTCACGCATTATTGAATTAAAAAGAAATGTTCTTAGTTTTTGACTGATATTAAATTCATCAAAAAAGGCATCAATGGACTCATTTTTCGATCTTGTTAAAATAATATAAAAACCTCAACTCACTAAAGTCAATTAAATTCATGCATTTTTTCATTAAATTGGACAATGAATATTTCTCTTCAAGAGTCAAAAATTTTGATAGAAAAACTTGACTTTTATTCAGCGGAATCGTTTCAAGTGTCCCAGTTTCACGTAAGTAAATTTTAGAATTATGTGGTGAAACAACAGTTAAAAAATGTGTCATGTTGAATTCAATCAGGCGATCAACTGTTGAACCATTAGCTAAAAATGTTAATGGACAAAGCTCGAGTGAAAATTTCTTAGAGCAAACGGAAAGATCGTGAATTGTTGCACGAGAAGGATCCTTGCTGAAAACCGATGCAGACACAAGTTCTATTTCAGGAGTAAGTGGTGGTGAAAAGCTAGGAACTTCAGACAGTTGAAAACCATAAAAAGAATCATTCTAAACTTCAGTTTAATGTTTCTACGATATTGTGGCTCGATGCATAATTACAAAATTGATCAAATCCCAGAGGATTCAAATTAGTTTTAGAAACCTGACTCCTTTATTTAGTTTTTTATTTTACGTATCAAGAAAAAGAACTTTATAGCCCTCATTCGAAAGGGAAGCTAAAAGATAGTGATTAAAAATAGATTCTCCAATAATGCAATAATCATATTCGCCTGTTGGAAATTCCATAGTCTGTTAAATAGTATATAGAGTTATTTATTGCTAATTTAGAACAAAACACAGGTTTCTATTGGCTATTAAAAATATAAAGGATATCTTATCAAACAGAGTGTTATTTTTATTTCGCTTAAATTAGTTGCAAACCTACATAAAATACTACAGACTGCAAAAGGCATTGGATCCCGAAGGTATACGATTTTATTCTTTCTTTAATTATTTTAACAATGACAAATTACAAATTTTATATGAACGAATCCAAATTTTATCAGTCTTAATGTAATACAATAATTTAAAATTACACAATTTTGGATCTAACAAATTTGAAATAACCAAAATTTGTTACTTCGCTTTAATCTTACTTTTAATATAATTTAAAAATATCGTTAGAATTAGCTGATATAGCCATAATACCTCGTAAATGTTCTCGATGTTTCTGTAAAAATTAGTTGACCCTTTAATTATGCTTTTGCTATAGTTTCGCTTAACTTGCATTAAACCTGTAATTAACACTTATCAGTATCTCATCTAATTCTTGGCATATTAGGTATAATTTAAAATTCTTTAACTTTAGCATGCAGTAAATTCTACTTTCTTAATATGTTGGCACAGTGAGTTATTGGTGAACGGTAGCTTTGAAATAATAATCGAATTTCGCGAAGTGTTACTCAATGACTTATTCTTTAGTAATAACAGTAAATGGATTAATAAAAGCTTTTTTATAAATGGTCTATAAATGTCCTCCAGAATGTTAAATTGAGAAGCGAACTGTTACAAAAACATTTCTCTGAAATATAAAGTCTTTATTTGTGAGAAAAAATTTTTACGAACAATATTTTGAAGAAAAACTTCAATTAGTTGACTATGAGAAAACCAAAGCTGTGCAAAGAGATAAAATTTAAAATTGAATATAGCTGTTAACAATGATCATTAAGGGTTCTGGATTTCCGGCAGCATTGAACAATAGAAAAGAAGTTGTTGTTTTTCTGATGAATACAATCGGGTATAAGAAATTATTTAGGCTCTAATCTTCGTTTGGATAATATGAGGTTTCAGCTTCAATATTGACGTTGTAACGGATTAAAATGGAGTGAAAGAGAAGAGTATCTATCATCATGAGTAGGTAAAACAACAAGACTTTACTTACATGACAATGTTGTCTTTAATGTCCTGTTAATAATTTATGCTAACACACAAAAAGAAAGCCATTAGTTTATGAATGCTTGCCAAACCATCTTTCAGTTTTTTACATTTCTTAATTTAAGTAAAAGAACTAATAGAATATCATAATTTTAATCAATTTGATAGCCAGTGAAATAAGCGTTAAACAATTTGTCATCGATAACGCAATGATAGTAAAATTTTTGGAATTTGGTGTATAAATTTTTTGTGCCTTTTACGATTTAAAAAAAATATATTTAAAAATTAGCTCTTAAAATCAAAAAAACTAATGAAAATTTAAAATAGCTCAATTCTGATGTAAACGTGTGAACAGACTCCGATTGAATCTAAATGAGGAATAGAGATGGATTCTAAAATTCTTAACTGTTAAACAGTTTCCAACTAATATTTTTGTGTAAATAAATTGAAATCAAAATCTATAAAGCTAAAATTTTTTAAGGGATAATTCTTTGTCTTAATGTGCACGCTCAAAGTAAAACCATGAGCAACCTACATTTTTTCTCAACAATTTCTGCAAAAAACATTTAAAAAAAGAATTATAATAATACATGTAAATTATTGACCATAATGCACTTGGTAATAATTTTCCATTTTACATTGACCTTTAAGGTTCAAAGTTTATTCTATAATTAAGAATTCAAAGTCGAAAAGCTCTTTTTTATTCCTTGTTAATTTATTTAAAAATAATTTATTATGGCATTGCTTTCTTAGGATAAAGGACAATTGAAAAAATAAAACACGCAAAAATAAAAACCAAAATTATTTACAGTGATTATTCTCGACAATTTTTAAATTTAATGATATTGATCAATGATTCTTATTAAAAATACTAGGAACATGATCTCTTGGATATGAAAACAAATGCTTTTATAGAATTTATAAATTTTTTGCTTTTAAAATTGAAAAAATTTTAAAACTAAATACTTACGATACACAATGAAGGAATCAAGGTGTTGAATTACACAACGAAACATTACGGTAACGAGCGAAAAATACAAGACATCAACACGCGTGTTTCGTAATCATGAAAGTTAGACGAAATAGGTATGTCTCAAAAGTTAATTTTTTAGAGATGAGCTTGAAATTTTATATTATGAAAAAAAACTTGGCTTACAAAAAAGAAAAAAGAACACACTTCATGCTTTAGAGGGTTATGGTGATTTAATATCTACCTGCGACGAAGTAATAGGCAATATTACTGTGCCTGAAGAATCTTCTTTCCATAGCTTTAATTTTGCATCAAATAAAAAACGATACAATGTACCTGAGGAGAATGATTGTTTTGATCAAAAGTTAACTGAGAAAATTGAAGATCACAAGAAAATTAAAAAAAAATTAACTAAAAATTCGAAAATTGATTCTTCAAAGAAACCTAACAGTTTATCAAATACTGAAGAATCAACTAAATGCGATTCAACTGTAAAAAAAGCTTTAAAATCAATTTTTAACAAGTTTAAGGTGTTATAAATTTAGACTTTCTGACAAAAACATTGATTCATTAATTCTTGAATTCGAAGGCTTACTATCTGAGCACTCTAATAGCCTTGTAATTGAATGCTTTAGCGAAGAATTCTATTCTTCAATAGCTTATCCAAATGTACTTCCTGTTCGTTTTTTGCTAATCTATTCTACACTTTTATGTTCGATTCATCATATTTTTGGAAACCAACCATGTATTTTTTTATTTTTTGACTTAGTGGCAATTGTTTTGCAAAAAATTGCTGTTAATTTTAAAAATAAATTTGATTCTCTTGTTGACGATCCCTTAGAAAAGTTTTGCCACAATATTATATCTGTTATCTGCATTCTTTTTTATTTTGATGTTAATTTTAATTTTAATTTTAGAGAATCGAATTTAATCTGATTTATAATATTATTGATATTCTACTTAAAAGGTTTTCTGATCCCGATATTGAGCAAATTCTTATATTACTAAAGTGTCTGTGTTTTTTTCTATTTAGATTGCGGATTTTATTTAAGAAAAAAACATCCTGGAATTTTAAAGGCAAAGTTATTTTTAACGTCCAGGAAATCATACAACAAGTGCATAAATGTTGTAAAGAAAGACAGCCTCTATCACTGTAAGTTTTTTTCGACTTTAATAATGAGTAATTGCCAATTTTTTTATCTTATAATATTCAGTAAACCACATAGCGTTATAATTTTTTTAACTTTTATTTATTTATGGTCATTATTTCCATATCTTGCCATTAGTATTAAATTTTAACGTTATTTTAAACTTTCTATTAATAAAAATAAGTCAAAAACTGTCTCTTTTGTTTTATTTAGCCGTTGGTCTCTTAATTTGTTTCTTCTTTCTGTTGTAAGTACTAAAACAGCATAACTACTTGCTTACCTTTTAATCTCTTAAAATTCCAATACTTTTTTCGTATTTTCACTCTTTTGATTATTAATTATATATTTTTATCATTTTTAAGCAATGTGTTTAACTCATACCCTTATTTTTTTCATTTTCATTTCAGTTTATATTTTTATGCGTTGTATTTTATCTTTATTCTTATCTCACCTCTCTTTATCTATCAACCTCACCTCGTGTTATCTTATGGTGCGTGAAGCATTTTCTTATTCTCTTTGCCTCATTAGTTCACCACCATTGTTTTATCTATAAACTCCATATCTCCTATAACAAGCTTCTCACGGATTTAAAGTTATCGTGTTTGCTAAACTACTTTTCATTTTTACTTTTTATTTTACTTGTAATCTTTTTTATATTTTGTCCATATTTTTTTAAAATTAATTTTTGGATAATTTTTATTATTTTAATTTAATTATAACACTGCAGAGACATTTAGAAGTTTGTCCAAGACGATATCTAGCTCTTTAGCTTATCAACTAATTTTTAAAAATTCGTATTAAATTTTGCAAAAAATTTTTTTTTAAACCAAATTTGCCATAAAGACTCCCGATAAACATGTTTCTGTCAGTTGAACATAAAGTTAACTTTGGTCATAAAAATGTTGTTTTTTTATATTCTTTTATCATATCAGTATTTAAAATTAATATTAAATGCGGGGTAATTTAAAGATTTTCTCATTCAACCATTCTATTTATTTTTTTACAATCTTCTCAATTACAACGATATATAAAAACTAGCCTCAAATATTATCAAGTTTATTTTATTGAAGTTGGCCTCTAACTTTTTGGAGTGAGTCTTCGATAATATCAGAATGCTGATTTCTGTGTTATGAGCTCACTTACTCTCAATCCTGCATTGTGCCTAGACACAACAACCTATCATCAGTTGAACGATCCTCATCTTTTACTGATACATTTATCGATTCAGTTTTCTTGATTGTAAACCAGTTTCTGAATTTCTATTTCAATGATACTTATCTTAAATAATCACCATCATTTACTTTAAATTTTTTTCTTTCAATATAATATTTTTAAATCAGCTATTTTTTATACTAACAAATAATAAATATTAGTGTAGTAATGTCAGAGAAGTCTTAACAAAATTTCTAATTTTTAAAGGTTTTAAATGCATAAATAAATGGTTTATAAAAATCCAAACTTGGCATAGTCTTTCTGCTAAAAAGAATGTTATAAATAGACTATGTTATTGAATTTTAGGATTTAAAAATAATTTTTGATTGTTAGTCAATCTCCATTCCTTCTACTTCTATTTTCAATTCTTTTTTTATTGATTGCAATCTGATGAATTCTTTAGTCAGCTAATTTGCATTTTCTGTCTTATATTAGAAAATATAAAAACCATCTACTAATAGCTTTTTACTAAATAACTAATTCTCATCTTTAATCATTAAAAATAACAACGAACTTTATTAAATTCATTCTTTAGTTTTTATAAGAGTAATTTTTCTAAAGTTAATTCAAGTATATATAAAAATATATTTCGTTGTCTTTATAATTAGCCCTTCTGAAATCGTTAAAAGTAATCTTACGTTTTATCTATATTCAAATTTTCGGTCAAAATTAACAAAATGATAATAACATTTAATTCCTCATGAAAATGTAAAAAAGCTAATTTTTTAATTCTAATAATTTTCTTTGCTATCTATCGAGACAACATATCGATGTAACTGTTTAGACTTATTTCTTGACTATATACTAGGGAATCTTAAATTCTAAAACTTATAAATCTACTCAATTTTCTTTAAGCTAAAACAGTTTTTTAAAAAACGATTTTTTTGTTTTTATAGTCAATTTTTCCACTTTTTATATAAAAGTGTAAAAAATTATTCTGTCAGCAATTTTTATTTTTGGGTTTTAATCCAGTTCTTGATTTGAATATCTTAGATTTTTCTATAACCTTGTTATTCAGATTAATGGCTTATTTTTATTAGTTTTTACTCCTTATTATCTAGCGTATAAGGTTGCCGATTATTGTATCCTAAATAACACTGTCAAAATAGCTCTTCTTGATTTTAAATTTTCAATATTATGTTGTTTGCTCCGATAATAATTTCTTTGTTAGCTGATTTAACTTTCGCAATATTTATTTTGCCCTAGGCTTTTCCTATTCGTACTAGTCATCTTTACACTTTTTTTAAGTATAAATTAGCATTCTTTTACAACCTCAAACGTTGTTACATAAAAATGAGCGTCGTACTTTTTCACATTTTTTTATTAGAAAATTTAAATAAATCCTTTAAAAAAAATAAGCATTTAATTCACCGATTTTAATTAAGACACATTATATTAACTTTTTCTAATTTTTAATGGGTTAGTTTTAATTCAATTTTTAGTTTTGGTGTTGCTAGGGATTTTTAAATGTTTTCATGTCATAATTTTTATCTTACTTTATTCCCAACTAGTTGCTATGAGTGTTAATATTCATCCTGTATTTTCCCAACAATATTAGTTTCAAAAAATTAAAACAGAAAAAAAACTAGAAAATACCTAAATTGGTTAAAATTTGCTTTTAATATTTTTCTTTTTTTCTTCTTAGACAAAGTACAACTTTCTTAACGAAGCATTTGTTAAACTTTTATTTGATATCAATCATAAGCTAAAAAATGTATTACTTAATCTAATAAAACCTCTTATTGATCTTGAATAAAGTCGATAAATCTAATTTTTGTCACATTATGATTATTTCTTTCTAGCTTCTTAAAAATATGATAATTTTTAATTTCAAAAAAGATTTTTATTTTAAAATAATTTTTAACATTTTTGAAACCTTATTACATTGAACTTTTTAAATTTCTTTCAGATTTATTCCTTTCATTACCTCCCCTCAATGTCCAAACAAGATAATCGTTGGCTTAAAATTTTTTATTTTTTTAAATTGACCCAAAGAAATTTATAGAATCAATTAAGTATTTTATTTTACATTCTTTCACTATGTATTTTTATTTTCCGTTTCATAAAAATACTTGTATCTTTATGTTTCACTTACTCTGCTTAAAAACTGCAAGTTATTTTAAATTAATTTTTTTATTTTTACTCTTTAAGTTTTTTTTCAATTTTTTTTTATAAATCTTATCACGTAGCCGGGCATCCTTCATGCTTGAAACTATTACTTACATACAACACAACAATCCCAGCAAAGTCACTGATTTTGATCCAGAACTTTTTGAACATTTTCGAAAACTTCTTAACAGAACAGTTAAAAAAAGTTTCATCAAAAATTATTTAAGAACAAGCTGAAGGTACTTGTGTAGATTTCTCACTTGAACACCTTCTCTCTCATAATCTCCAAGGTTTTACTTTTCTTTTTAAGCTAAGGTCATTGGTGGTCAATTGAGTCACAAGCAACTTTATCCGATCCCCACATTGTTGAGAAATCAAAATTTCCTCAACTCTCTGAAAAAGATCCAACCAAAAAACAATGGCCTAAAGAGCTCCTTGATGCAGCTAAAGGTCAACGTTGCAAGACTAAAGTTCAAATCGATATATTTTGCACATTAATGACATCTTTGGTTTTTTATATCATCTAAATTAGTCTCCTGACGATGCTTTTACTCGATTAAACAATCTCAAACTTATTTCTAAAGAACGGGATTCCATTATTCGACTAATATTCCACACTGGTCTTCAAGTAATCTTTTATTTTCATCAAAGGAGTCTCCATTTAATTTATTCTATCCTCAACTACTTTGTCTTTTTTCATCTTCCCATCGAACGTATTCAGTAATTGCAAAATTTAATTCAGTCAAGTCTTATGTTTTGCGCCTGGGATAATCTTAGAAAATTAAACGATTTATCCGAACAATGTCTCTCTAATCTTTCCGATCTTCTTTTCGAACTTTTCACAAATAAATCACTTAAAATTACCACTCTTAAAGTATCTTTCATTTCATAATTTTTGATTTTAGATTTCAATAATTTAAATGAAATCGAAATATTCTTCTATAAAGAACTTTTAAAGCGAATTCTTGTGAAACCTTCTGTTGGTTTATTCAAGTCATAACTTTTTTTATTCCTTAGGGAATTATTTTCCTTTCTATCTCTTGAAAAATGGAGAACTTTCACCGATAATTTTCTGTACTTTCTTGCTTCACGATTTCCTTCCGCCGATCATCAACTCTCCCAACGCATTAAGCTTCTTTCTTGTATTTCTAGAGGGATTGACCCTTCCCTTGTATAGTAATTTAAAATTTTATTTTTAATATTCTTATTATTATTCATTAAATTACCATAACCAATTCCATGATCCAAATCAACGATCATCTACTACATAATTCTGATAAAGTTAATTCCACATTTTGCCTCAAGGATCCCTCATTGCCTCGCCTCCTCACGTGCTTAATGCACAATTTTTTCCAAGTTTGAAAGTATTACTATACTGAAAGAGTTCAATATTAACGCCATTTTGGGTCGAAAGATTTAGGTTGCCGCAGCACTTATTTCAGCAATCTTAAGGCGTATTATAATGGCCTTTTCATTTAACTAAGTCGTTTACTCTAACTGTTTTCTCTTATCAAGAAGCAGTAATACCGAGGTATCCTCGTATGGAAACTAATCCGAAATTTAATAAGGATTAATGAGTGAAAACAAAATATTTAACATCACTTCTGTTCCCTTACGCCTACTTTTTTTGCTATTTAGCAAGGTAACCTCAAAAACAAATCTTAATCCTTTTCTCCCTTAAAGTTTTTTACATAGCAAAGAAAAGCAAAACTGCTCAACTTATACATCAACTCAGGTACTCCTTTGGCCAAAACACGAAAAGATTAAATGTCCTCTTTAGGATCAACCTGATATTTGAAAAATGACTCAGAATGATCAAGGAGTCTGAGATCTCATCATTGTTCTCCCAGTCTTCCTCTAGTCTTATAGTCTTTTCTCCTAACTAGTAGGATGCAGAACCGTATTCACTGGATTTTGAAATATTTCCTCTTGTTAAACTTTATGGTACCTCAGTAGGCATGGTAGCGAATCTCATTGTTCTAATCTGATCCTATCAACCGAGAGTGGGTGGGGGTTCAATGAATTAATCTATTTTTAATAACTTAATTAGTTTAGTGGCGCGCTTTTGTGTTTTTAACATTCAAATCGACGTGATTTTTGAGTTAAATTATGCTTCAGATTCAAATCTAGCCTCTGATAATATGTGTTGTGTTTTTTGAAAATAAATACCAAAGCGCATGTGCATTAATAAATGTCGTTTTATGCACACAATTAGGAAAAATAAGGGAGCATTTTCTTCTTAAATGCTTTTAATTTCTTAAATGACCCGAAAAGAAAAAAAAAAGTAAAAATCTAAATTTAAGAACCTGCATGTTTATCAGTGAATCTACATAGTTATTTAAGAATTCGATTCATATATCCAATTGTCTGAAGCATAAAAATAGTTAATGATTTCATCGTTCTTAAACCAAATTGCGATTTCACGAGTGGCACTTTCAACAGAATCACTTCCATGGCAAATATTTCAAAATGAATAAAAAATTTTACCTTCCAACACATACCCCGAAATCTCCTCTAATAGTTCCCGGTAAAGAATTTAACTAATTTCAAAGCCTAAATTACAGGATTTGTTTCTCCAAGCATTTTTCTTGCTGTTTGAACAACTTTTGCTCCCTCCCAAATCATGGCGCAAACGGGCCCAGAAAGCATGAACTGAACGAGGCCTTTGAAAAACGACTTTCCTACGTGCTCCAAGTAATGCTGGTTTAACACCTCCTCAGTCGCCTACATCATACAAGTGTATTTACCATGCAAAATTTGAGAGCAACAAGCTTGTAGCCCTTTTGTTCAAATTTTTTTATAATTTCTCCTATTAGTCCTCTTTGAACGCCATCTGGCTTTACGAGAATAAATGTCCTCTCGTTCTGATCCATTAGAGTATTCCGATTCCACCGACCGCCAGCATGTTTTAATTTCAAAATTCTTCCTAAGCTTGTACTGGATTACCACATTCAAAATATATAAATAGTATATTTAGAAAATTTTTTAGTTACAATGTCTTTTATCTCATTTACACTAACAGAGTTAACACTTAAACATTTAACCTGATCATATGTGATTTAATGCTAAATAAAAATGTTTCTTTCAATAAATCTCAAACACAAGAATATTAATTTTAAAAGGCCTACCATTTTACTTCTAACGCATGTATGTTCGTGATATTTCTTCTTATTGTTTTTCCATCACATTTTTCTAAATGCATTATGTTTTGAAACATTAATCTCGAGTACTTGGATTTCAACTGCTATCTGTCAAGAAGATTAAAAATTTGCTAAAATCACTAGTTTATTCATAAACACTCATTTTTTAATGAATTTCCACTTTTTTAATTAGTTTATATTATCATGGTATTTAGTTATGTTGTTATTAAAACCACGTGACTTTAGATAAAATTGTCCAGCTTTGTCATGCGTGTGTACTGACCGCAAGTGCAAAATCAATGGCGTGAATCAACAAACATTTATTTAAGGATCAAATTAATTCTTAAAAATGTTTACTTCCGATTTTGAATTTTGTAAAAATAATTTGAAAATTCTAAAACCACTAAAAGTGGGTGAATCGAAAGTCTCTGTTAGAATCTTCATTTATTTAAATAGAACGAAGAACTAATCATATTAATTACCAATAAGGGATCTGGGTCTAATTTCGAGTCTTTCCCAAAATTTCCAAATTATTTTTTTCTTCAAAACTAACAGGCACTTTTGTTAGCACCAAAATTTATGCTGTCGAGTATTATTCGCAATATTTTTCTTTTTTTACTCCCATTTATTAGGCATTGCCATTGCATGATGAGAAAACGTAACAAAAATCAGATTATTACCCAAACAAACCTAGATTGATGTTCTTTTTAAGAAAAGAACGGTTTTTATTAAATTTTGACAATTTTGTCATTCGTATAAAGAATCAACGCATGAGAGATGACAGAAAGGAAATAGTTTTAAGTCTAAATTGATGGTAGGATAATACTGATGTTGCCATGATAAAATATAAAAGACAAAAGATTTAAGAAATTATCAAAAAAATACAACGATGAATCGGTAGATGAAAATTTAAGTGTTGTAAATTACGAAAAGCCCATTCACTGATAAACAGGGTCAGGTATGTAAATTTGGACTTTATTTATCAATCCTATAACTTCATTATTTGTTGTCAAATAAGATTAATATCTTATCTATATTATCTTTATTGTGTTTCAATAATATTATAAACCAAATTTGGAAAAGTACACTCCAATGGCATAACAAGATAAAAAACAACTATATGCGAAGTGGGGAGTGCTGGGAACTCTGCTACAGAGATACAACTCATACATGTTATCCTAGTAGATTGTTTCTCGAGTCTTAGCCAAGTTTGACAAGAAGGGAACATTAGATAGAAGCCATCAAAAGCTATGAAACGATCGTAAACCAACGAAGGCATTCCTTATTTGACTGAAAATGTCGTTAAAAGTCGATTGCACTCGTTCCATTGCCAAACTGGCGAAAAAATGGAATGTGAGTCACCGGATCATTTGGCGAGACGTAAAGGATGACCTTAGGATGAAGTCGTATATCAGGAGACACCCCAACCTCCTCATTTCACGTTCAAAAGACCATTACTGGAAAGATACCCGAAACTGTTAAATTACCCCATAAGAATAAAGGATAAAGTGTTCGGATGTTCATTGACCAGATTATTGATTACGGACGAGGTTTTAAATGGTAGAAACACGTAAGTTATTACATGTAAAAATAACCCATCGGAGGTTCCACCTTTCATGGTGAGCGAAAATCCAGCCTCAGTCATGGTTTTTGCAGAAGTGGTCAGCAATGGATCGGTAATGCCTCCTCACCTAAGGGAATCTAGCTTTAAAATAAATTCTGACGAATATAGCAAGATCCTAAAGGGCGTTTTACTATCATGGATTCGAAGTAACTTTGATCTAGATCACGTAATGCCCATTCAGAACTCTGCTATTGTATATGACGCAAAAAAGGTGAAAGAATTCCTTAAGGAGAATCATCTCCTCTTTGTCCCAAAAGGCACTTGGTTCAGTAACTCACCAGATCTCAATGTGTGCCACTACTACATGTTCATCGCATCTAAAGGAGAGTTTAACTCAACTTTCCATATTCATTTGGGGTCCTCATAGGCCTATTAAAAGAGCATTCCAAAGACGACTCCGATGAAGTCAAAAGGAGCTGTGCACTCTTTCGTTCCAGGATCGCCAAAATTATTGAAGCAAAGGGTGACCACATTGAATAAATAGATTAATAAAACTCTCTATATCCCAAAAAAAATATTAAAATGTTTTTTTGGGTTTGAACTCCCTTTTTAGTAATTTTATGGTGAAAAGTGTCCCAAATTACATTCCTGACCTTGTAATGTAAACGACAGGCATTTTTTTTCACGCTTTAATTATTGCTTTTCATAATTATAAATGCTGCTGACCTAGAATGGAATGAGATTTATTTGCTACGCCAAGCAAACGAAATTCAAATGGCAACATTTAGAAATAAATATTTGATGGCATTAATTTAGAAATTCTCTAGAAACCAAAATACACAAAATTATAAAATTGAATTCGAGAGTAGAGGCATTTTAAATCAGAAAAGGTTATCCTATGTCATTCATTCGCCTTTTGTCAAATAATTTGAGGATTTTAATGCAGATTTAAAGGTGTTTTTAATAAAAGATACACGAAAATTGAACTTTTTTTTAAACTTTAGTTTCTGAAAACGATGTCGAAAATGAATGTTCGACCCAAATTTGTATCGTTGGTTAATAAGTTCGAAACAAGATCGAGCGCTTTGTTTTGACGAAGAAAAATTCAGAA
The DNA here is from genome assembly GCA_023969325.1 of Oryzias curvinotus. Classification (NCBI taxonomy): domain Eukaryota; kingdom Metazoa; phylum Chordata; class Actinopteri; order Beloniformes; family Adrianichthyidae; genus Oryzias; species Oryzias curvinotus. Next base: position 36,755,355 of record CM043712.1, on the reverse strand, counting down.
ACGGGATAAATGATCTATTTTGGAAAAAACATGCTGAAGTATACGTGTTTTGTATCGAGGATGAAAAAAGCCAATAAAAAGGAAATAAAGAAAAAATATTAGAACATAATGTAATAAGGAAATATGAAAATTATAAGAAATTGCAAATGCAAAAATTTAAAATTAAAAAACCAGAATAGCCAAAAACGGTCGGTAAGATTAAAGGAAGAAATCGAATAAAGACATGGAAAAATGTACTACCCTCCGAAGTTCGATTGTCTCTAAATAGCGCTAGAAGCCGAACAAAAGAAACTAACAAATTATGCGTTTGTGATATATCTCAAGGATTAATTTGGAAAGAATTCAACATTTTAAATTATTTATTTTCCAACAAATATATAATTTTCGGGATAATGAAAATTAGCTCTGGGAAAATATCAATCCCAAAAAACCTAAAATACTTGTGGAAATGGGAATTTAAAAAGGAATGAGGTGATTACATGATATATTGAGTGGTACAACAATGTAGACACTTTCTCAATGTTTGAGAAAAGTATTTTATCCTTAGAGCAGTATGTAAAAGATTTATTTATAAATTTGGGTAGTTCGTTTAGCCTTTGAAATCTTAGAAATCTTCTTTTTTTTAAAAGCTCTCAAGCACCAATGATTTAAAGAGGTGGATGGACTATTGAATCATTAATTAACCAGAAACTTATTTTTCCTATTTTCTTGCAGGACAAGCATGTTACAAGGCTTTCCAAAATTTTACACCAAGTTACAGTTGTTTAATTAGTCAAAAAACGGAATAAATCAAGTATTTCAAAACTATTACACGTAGGTTTAGTAAAGCATGAAAATAAAGATACTTCTTAAACAATATAACTGTTTTCATGAATCATGATAATAGACTCTCAATTTTGTCAACAAACTGCTTATTAATAAAATCAATGCGATAACTTGTACAAAATCGCTAAAATAATGGATTTTTTTGACAGAATTTCCAACAGTGATTACAGGAAAAAAATTATTTTTAATTAGACCGACATATTTGAAAAATAAGAATATTTTTCTGCCATAAATTTTCTCAAGAATGATTGAGGAAGAGTACAAATTATTGATACATGGTTTTCGTGTTGGAGAACTGACTATCATTTAGGCGTCTTTATTTTGGCTACCGTCAACATATTAAAACAATTTATATGCCTTAATTTTGGTTTCGAAACACAAAAAAATATACGTCTTAAAAACATTCTTCGAAATATGATTTTAAATCGATGAAATCGTTTCGTTTACAACTTAGAAAAGAGTTGAATGTAAATGAGCTAAGACTTGAATGCATCATCGATTGAATAAGAAACTTTAAAAAATTAATTGAAGGATAATAAATGTAAAGCAAGCCCATTTATCAGGAATAATATTAAATATTGTTTTTTATGAACTATTAATACTTATTCTTTTCATAGATTTTTGGTATGTAACGTCGTTTGATTCCCACACTTTTATCACATGTCCAGAGTACATTTACATTAAATAATAGCAAATAATTAGTTTATAAACGATTTCACTCTATCGAAGTGTAATCTTTATTTAAGAGAATAGTATTTTAGTCACAGACTAGAAAAAAATTCTTTTTAATATCATTGTGTAAATGAGTTGATGGAAGTTATGTATTATTGTATCATCAATAATCGTGAGGAGACGAACAATAGATAATATAGAATGTAAATATTGTATTCAAAAACTTAGTAAATAAACGATAAGAGAAATTTTTGAGCATCTCACTGTCAGTCGGATTAAATTTAAAAACCCCTATCGAAAAAGGAAGGGTAAACATTATTGAAGATGATAAATTTTGGATTATAGATTTATAAAGTTAAAGATATAAGTCAAACTGATTTTTTAAATACATGATTTTTAATTTATTTTACAATCAAAAATACTTAAATTAAAGGAAAAACTTTAACTCTGCCTGTATTTATTGGGTAAACTTTATTGTTTATTGTGATATATTTAATACATGTTCTCTTGAAATGTTTTATCAAAGGGTAAGATTTAAATAGAATAAAAAATATTTTTTTAAAGTTAAATATTTATGACTGATTCGTTTAAGTCGATAATGTTATTTGAAAATTATATATCAAACATTGAAAAAATTGTTCAAAAAATGACTATAGTTTTTGAAAGAAAAAAAATTCGAGGTACAAAATACATTAAAATTTTAATCCTGAGATTTTTTGAGGAGTATTTTGTGTCGATCTTTCGGTATACATCCAAGAACGTGGGCGAGATTTTTATCATATTTTACAATAAATAGTTATAATCAACTGTTTTATGTCTTTTCAAAAAATACTTTTAAGAGTGTTAAATTATCCCTGAATGGATGATAAATATTTAAAACTACATGAAATCTGAGTTTGAAATCAAGGTACATTTAAAGGCGAATGAAATAGTAATTTCAGTTAAAAGCATTGACTACAGTTAATTTTGCATAGATTCAATTCTATTTTCAAAAATGATGATTGTTTGACAATGAAAATTCTTAACCACTATGAATAGGTTTTAAAATTTTTTTGAAATACAAAAATTTAGATTTTGAAATAATTATCAACGAATTGATGTTTGAGTAAATTCTTAAAAATCAATAAAACAGTTAGAACAATGAATATAAAAAAATTTCTTTAAAAATCGTGCAAACATTTCGATTAAAATCGTAAAAAATATATCTTTGTTTTTTATACTTTATAGATTAAAGTTTTTTTCTTTTTATTGATAATCTTTTTGATTTTTCATGAGTGAATCAAGTAATAAGTAAGTAATTTATACCATTCAGAAACATGCTTGACGACATATGCCATCAATTATTAAATTTTTTCAATGGAAAATTAGATTTAAATGGAGTGGATAAATTAGAAGAAGATTTGTCGAAATTCAAGAAAGAACTTAAATTCCAACAGTTAAAAGAATGCTTTATGTAAGTTTTTTTTTATTTCAGGGATCGAGTTAAACATCTGATTCATAAAATTAAAAAATCAACTTTCTTGGATCATGGGAGAGATTCAGTTGATTTTCGCGACACTTTTAAAATATTCTTGAAATGTTTAAGTAAATGCTTAACGGATAATAAAAAAAATCAAGCTATTTTTATGAGTTGTTTTAATTCTACCTTGATAGAGTACCAAAATACATAAATTCTAAGTATTATTCAATCAAAATATGTGCTTTTCTATGCAGATACTATTGGTCGTATTCTCTTGGACTTAATCCAAACAATGTATTTTAAACCTAAATAAATTTAGACCCATTGATTATCACGTAAAGTATTTCAATAAACTAAACAAAATAAATAATTATTTCATTGCGTAATTTTTGTTTTTTATTAGTGTCAAGCTAATGATGGCTTTGTCGATGACCTCAAATGCTATTTCGCTTTATGAAAAATTAGATCCAGATACACAAGTTAATTTTCTAGAAGTTTTAGAAAAAAATATTGGAAGTAATATGTTGCCTTTAATTAAATAGGTTACTCGACAGATTATAAATTATCTGATGAATTTATTTTATTCATTTTTAATTATTTTAAAGATATTGTTTACAGTTATCATCATTCTAAAGGAATATACACAAGTTTAAAGAACATTAAAGTCATTAAATTGATCATAGTTTTTATTCGGTGTGACAAAGAAATACCTCAGAGTCTTAATTTTCCGTTTATCTTAAACGAATCAATCAGTAACCTGGGTTAATTTTTAGATATAATCGAGCATTTAACTCTATTATCTCGTATTTGTGAAGATGATGAATATTCCACAGAATATATGTGCAATTTTCTAATGTTATTCTATAAATTTTGTTCATGTCCAAGTGTAGTTAAAAGATTTTCTGACGTAAAATTATTTTAAATTTTTTTAGATTCATAAAGATTGTCTAATATTTAGTATAAAGTTTTTACTTGAAAAGGTTGTCACTGATCCATGTATTTACGTGTTTTATTTAAGCTTATCAGCATTTCTTAGTAAAATCGATTGAAAGTCTTAATAATGAGAATTATAAAGAGAAAAATAATTCATAAAACAAGATTTTTTATCCTTAATTATATTTCTATGTTTTTTTATGTTGAAAAAATTCTTTAGAAATATTTATTTGAAAGGAATACCCTATTTTATAAAATATAGAGAAAAAATGTGATTAATTTAACTAAAAAATTAATTTTTTTTAATTTTCAAATGATTTTAACAAAGATAACATAACAATTTGAATTTATAGATGTCAATTACAATCGACTCATCTTAATTTGCAAGCATCGGGACTTAAAAGTTTTGTCCAAATTAAACGACTGCCGAATGCAGAAAATATGATTTTTTTAAATTCTTTTATTATTTTTTTCAAAAAAGACCATTAACTAATAATTCACATATAAATTAAAACAATACTTTTTTTCCAATTATTTAATTTTATTAACACCTCGAAATTTAAAATACACATCGGTAATTTTTAATATCGTTAAATTCCAAAAAATTATGTAATTAAACTTTAGGAAAAAAAATTTTTTAATAAAATAAATAACTCGATAGGTTCATAGAAATTATTTTAATGCAAAATATGAGTCAAGTGAAGTCTGTCTTTTGTTTTTGTTGCATTTAACTTCGAAAAAATCATCACTGATATTCCGTGCGGATGTAGAACTTCTTTCCCTTCCTTCTTGATTTCAATAACGCTTTAACATTTCCATACGTTTTTTTCCTGTAAGTTAGTCAGAGGCACAGCTGATTCATCATCATAATCGAATAATGTTTCATATTTTAATTTAACAACTTTTACAATTAAATCCTCACAGTCTTCATTGTTATCGCAAAATGGTAGATTGTTATCTATTGTTGAAAATTCTTCATAGTTAATGATGAGAACTGAAAACATACCCTAATTTTCTTCATTGTTTGAAATTTCGGGAATAATTAAGGGTTTAACGTCACTATTAGTAAACGGTTCTGTGTTGTGGTGGATTTTTTCTCTCGTCAACTGTGACCCACAAACTGTATTACGTAAATAATGGAAATTTTTAATAAATTATCATCAATGGTTTCTAACATGTAATCTACCAATTTTTCAGAATACAATGTCTTAAAATTTATTATTTCCCCTATGTGCATTGGTTGCACAAATAATGTGGTATTAGGAGGAATAAATTTTAGTTGTATATTTTGTAGAATATCGAAACGAGGATGTAGAGTACAATCATCAACCCAAATCAAAATTTTTATTTTTTTTAATTTATAAATTTCAGCACCAACTAATAAGCCATTTTCGAAAATTTTCTAAAGTCATCCACTCTTTTTTTTTAGTGTTACTCCACTGGTAAACCCTCCATTCTTAGCCTCTTAAAGTACAGAGGTCTTGAACTCTTTCCTGTGATCAGTAGCTTTTGTTTGTCAATATTAGACATATTTGTACATTATAACACAGTAATGCAGTCCATGTCCCATTTATATTTAAAGAGTGCAATATGTTTTTAGGATAAAAACCCGCCTAGAATATTATCATATTAAATGACGCTTTCATTTGCATTGTAAATGTCATCAGCACAAAAATTCTCAAAAAAATAGGAATTTTCGTAGTTTTCCCCTGTTTAACTATTTCGTTATCGGCACTGCCCTTTTCACTGTGGGGTTTTATGAATTGAATGTTGTGTCGTGCTTTCCATAGAAATACCAACCATCAGTTTTTTTGAAATCGTTGCGGCCCTTTTTTATTGCTATCTTGTCTGACTTCACCTTCAATATTCGGTGATTGATATTTGAGCTTGTGCCACTTACAATAGAAAATCATTGATCTAGTGCTATTTTGACGTTTGGATCCTTTTCTTGGGTTTTCTTTTGAATTTTGTTTCCTGTCCTTCTTGTAATATCAATTCCTCAAAGAGTTGAGTTTCTAGTGGTAAAACTCTGGATATGGTAAATTTTGGTACACCATTAATCTCAGCGAGTCGATAATACTTATATAAAGTGGCTGGTCTTTTATTATATCCAGAAACGCAAGTTTACTGAAACGTATCAAATCATTTCTTGCATGATAGCAAGGGTTAAAATTTAGAAAAATAATATTTTCAAAAATAAAGTTCACTAATTGTTCATTCCCTAAGTGAATTTGCAACTGAATAAGATCAGCTAAGGTCGGCGTCGATTAGCAGTGAGACTATCATCAAATCAAATCCTCTGTAGATATTTTAGCTTGAGAATATGTGTAACAAAATAGGAAAAATGATCTTTAATATACTGTTCCAATTAAGTGGAAATTTAACCCAATTAAAATGATTAATTTATTTTTGGTTTTCGGTTTGGTTCCGGTTCTTTGAGATTTGTCAAAATTAAGGGGAATCGACTGTATTGCAATATTAGTAAAGAGTGGCTAATTAAAAAAAAAAGGTTTACGGAGATTCCATTTTCAACTTAGTGACTTTAGTGGAAATGGAATTTCAGTGTCCTTTCGGCTGTGGTAATACTCTTAAAGAAATTGCAGAATTGGTTTATGAAAAGAGAGTGATTCAAAAAACTATAATGACACCAACTTTATTATACCATGGATAAAATACATAAAGTGTACCAATAAAATATTTATAATAATCAAATCTATTCTTACTGATAATTAGACTTTGCACACTGGGATTTGTAGCATAATAAAGTGCTAATGTTTCCTAATTTTTAACAATAGAATTATAGAAAAAATAGAAGCTTATAATTTGGATGATTATTATGGGATTTAACCCTTAAACCATCAGAACTGCCTAATAATGCTTTCCAATACTTTTTTTCAGAGAATCGGAAAAAAAACTTTCAGTAATTAATTATTCAGCTTCTATTTTAGATTAGCAAGTCTGTTTATAGGGAAGAAGAAAAAGCCAGAATTATGGGAGCCGTAGCGCATTATATCGACAACTCTAAATAGAGGATATTAAGTTGATTTAGAGTAATTTTTGTGTGATGGGTAACTAAGGAGTAAAACATAAATAGGAAAAAATAAATTTAAATGAAGGCAAGAAAAACTAATACTTAGTAACGCATGTGCTAAAAATTTTAATATTTTGGGCATCTGTTTTATTTCTTTATTTTGAGATTTTTTATCAATATAACCCTTTAAATTATTTAAGGGTTGGTGGTGCACATCCATTGAGAATGCCTCGGTTTAATTTTTACGAGTACAATCAACCCATAAATTGTTTTAAAAAACTGAAATAATCAAAATAATTTAAAACTGATTCCTTAAGATATTTTTTAAACAAAATAAAAACTTTGGTTTGTATATCAGAAGATTTAACCGCCTAATGTGGCGTTTCAAATTGTTGGCGCAATTTTAATTTCACACATATCCCACAATGAGTGTATCTTTGGTTCCAGATATCAATAGGATAACGAGTATAGCCTATGCCCTTAGTGATGACATTGAAACTGGTATTTAGATAAATTAGTCTAGACCTTATAAATTTTATCTCCAATCAAGAACAATGTCGCAGGCAATGGGAAAAATGCGACGTTGAACTCAAAAGAATCAAAAAAGACGATATTCCTCTTAAAGTATTTTTTATTTTTATTTAGGAGCAAAACCGTTCTGTTACAGTTCAGCTTGAATTAGCGAGGTGATTTGGTTTTATCTAACAAAGAAACCAATTAGATAACGCTTTAAGAAAGCGACCTGTTTATGAAAAGAGAATCAAATACCTTGTATAACGTATTCTAACATCAGGAACAACAATTACATGCAATCGCTTCCCTTTTAAACGATCCAGAAATACCTGATCTTAAAGGTTTGGACCGCGACGCCATATTGCGAATGACTGATATTGGTTCAAGCTCAGTTGGAGAAGAGTTCAGCGATGGTCAGCTAAAAAAACCTAGGAAATCGCTCATTCCATCAGATTTTGATGATTCTTGTGAAGAAACGCTGGTAAAGTATTTAAATTATACTAGGAATCGCATTTGGTTAGAGTAGCTTCCAATGCGAAAAATTCAATGAAACGAGTATTTCACCATGTAATTTTAGCGGCGACCATGCAACGAACTTGGTGAAGGCAAAAAAAATGGCGAAAAAGTAGCTTTTAAGTTTAACTAGCAATTTAAAAATGATTCAGCTTTGATAACGATTTCTCCGGAAAGTTCAATATCTGAAAAACAAGTTAGTTATACAATTTACTTCAGTTACCTAAACCTGTTTGTATCAACAATCAAACCAACCAGACAATGACTTCACCTAAAAATTGCGATAGTCTGCACGCAAACCACACTTCTTATGGTAATTTTTATTCTAATTAAAGTCAACGATGAGCCGTCTGCTCCTTTACAACATGATCATCTCGGATTCCAGTTCTTGTTTGATTCTTACCGTAGAAATAACTTTTCTGGGAGCAGCTTGTATCCTAATTTGGAAGAACATCATGAAAACAATGAGACGGTCGTAGAGCCATATACATCTAAGGTACAATAGATTTTTTACTCTTGCCCCACAATCTTATTCAGAAAAAAGAAATCAAACCTGGGAAATGCTCAATTGTATCAACCAAAATGTTTTTAGTGCAAAAAAGGGATCGGTTTTCAAAAAACTTTTTTCCGATGTCAAGGTTTTAAAATTTTTTAGTTTTTCGATTGTCACGTAAAATGCCATGAAAATTGTAAAGTCTTTATCTCCACCAGTTGTTTTGTGTCCACGAATAAGGTTACATTTTTTTAACTCTTAGATTCGCCTTGAAGAAGCTGCGAAGGGTCAAATCCCTTACAAAGTTCCCGCTTTTATCGTTCGTTCATTTTTTAACTTTAGCTTGATTGCGTAAAAGAAATCGAAAAAAGAGGTCTTCACGAACAAGGCCTATACAGAGTGCCAGGGTTTGATTTTTTTTCATTCAGAGCCTTAAAAGAAATCACAAATTTTAAGAAAAAACTTAGACACGAAATTTCAATTGATCTTGTATTTATCTTTTTTAGTAGGCCAAAATTACCGATATAAATACCATTACTAGCCTTTTAAAAGCTTATTTGCGAGAATTGGCTGAACCTGTTATAACTCGACAATACCATGCCGCATTTTTGGATTGCGGCAAAAAAGATGACCTTGCCAGAGTTTACAAACTGATCGACAATATACCGATCGAGAATAGACATACTCTAGCTTTTCTTTTCCTTCATTTCCGCAAAGTGGGGCGTACTCAAGAAAATTTGATGGATTTTAAAGCTTTGGCCCGAGTTCTTGGGCCTGCTATTGTTGGTAATTCTTGTCTAAATCCCACCTCTACTAAATTATATGAAGAAACTCAACTCCAACCTAGAGTTATTGAACTTTTATTTGGAATATCTGATGATTATTGGGCTGCTCTCCTTAATTCAAATAACAATTCTGTCACAAATATGAGTGGAAATCATTATCTTAATAACGTTGATCAAAGTAAAAACAATGCGTCTTCTACTTATTCTCCTCTCCTTGGTCGAATTGATGGCGTCCATAGCAAATCTAGACAACATCAACCTCGTTACCCTGTTTCCAGAAACGTGATTGATAAATTGGGTAAGAAAAAATACTTTGACTCACCAACTGTCAAACTCTAATCGATTAAATCGTACTTTTCTTTAAACTTTGTATTTTTGTTGATAACTCCTTAATGTTTTCACTCTGCTTTTTTATATTTTTTTCTTTTTTTTTATATCAACAGAAAAAATACAATACTTATAAGCGTAGAGTGATTTCGAAAGTTTTGTATGGCGCGAGGGACGATTTCACATAATTGATTTATTATAATACAAAAAAAACTTTTAAAATTTGCGATTTTCAAAACACGAAGTAACCTCTATATTCGAGTATAACGCCACTCTAATATTAAACAATGTTGAATTTTAGATCTTTCTATTTTGTCACAAAAATCCGATTCGATAAACTCTAGTATCTATAGTTTACTACTTTGACATTGTTTTTTCTTGGTGCTCCCCATCGTTTATCATTTTTAAAATAGTTTTTTAAGAACAATTTAATGAAAAATTTAAATGATAATTAATAACGTTTTATTTTTAATACACTTACATTTAAGTTTTGGAATTGTAATGCAATTTAAAACCCAATGCGGTTTGTTCTTTATTATCTGTTAATCTAAACAAACCTTGATTATGGATCAAATTTTATGGTTGAACCTTAACCTAAATTTTCTTAGATCAATCTATTTTTCTCTTTAATAATGTTGTTAGTGAATAAAGTCATTCCCATATTTTACAAAATTGTGTCATTCTTTTTGCTCTGTTTCCATATTTATATTTTAATGGCTTAAATTTAAAAATTTTATGATAGGGAAATGACATATAAAAATTAATTCTTAATCAATTTTGAGTATCAAAATCGAATGAAGTATTAATCAGAAGCAACCTGATTATTTGTGATTTTCAGGTTTTTGTCGTGTTTATTATCGCATTATAAAAACCAGTTTAGACTGCAAGCCATTGTTTGACAATTGTCTAGACAGTTTTTGAATAGATTTCATTAAAATATAAACAATAATAATGTTAAATTACAAAAAATATTTTTAAACTATTTAGTGGAATAATTCAAAGTTTACTAGTAAAATAAAATTGTTCGGCAAAAAACTTTACTAAAGAGTTTTTAAGATAAAATTATTAAAGTGACTTTAAAATTAGTACAAGTTTAAAAGTTTATACCAAATCTATATGTTATAAATCGATATTTAAGAACCGAAAACAAAGCAAAAATAACGAAATCCAAATCTCCACTATTATTGAACTAATTACATTTTTACTTCATATGTTATTCAGAAAAATTACTTGAAAAATCACAATCAAAAAATATTTGGAATTCTAGAGTGGTAGTCAATGATAAATGGAATTAACTTCGCATGCCGATTTAATGATGGCTTTGCTAAGCACTTTTTTGCTCTTTGTAATTTTTTTGCTTAAAGTTTACGTTTTCTAGAAAGAATATGAAAAAATATTCAAACTTAGCACTTTATAGTAATAATTTTTTGAGTTATTAGAATCCAACAAGAATGAATTTACAAGAGACACAATAAAGTTTTTGAATTAGGATCAGCATTCATAAAGAATAAAATTTATTGAGTAATTAGAACAATTTAAAGATTCTTGATTCTTATTTTTATGTACAAATCTTTAAAAAGCGTTAAACTTAGATGTTTGAAGCACAAGAAACAGAAAACAACCTTTAAATTGACAAAATTTGGCTTTTCAAGTAAAATATTTTTTTTAAATTTTGTGAAAAATTTTTAAATTACAACTACAAGTAAAATGGACTCTAATGGCGAAGTCCTCCGGCAATTGCCATGAATCCTCCAAAAGTCAAACCTACTCTACCAGAGTTTTGTAAAACAAGGGAAAAGAGTTGAAGTCCTCGATAGCCGCCTCTGAAAGTAAATACATAAAAAACCTTAAATAAACGATTGATGAAGCAATAAATGCAAATGAAAACCCAGCTGTGAAACCAACGAATCCAGTTCTTAATATTGATGACAACCTCGACGGTCGTTGTGGGTAATTTTCAGAGTAGCTACTTTTTCTTGACATCTTGAACTTTTTCGCATGCTCGTGTCTAAAATGGCAATTTATGCCCTATTCATTTTTTTTATATTTCTTTTCCATTAATGAAATTCATTTTATATTTTATTTTTTTTATTTAAGATATTAAATTCTTGCATAATAAAAAAGAATAATTTTACTATCTCAATAACTCAACTTCTCCTATGAGTTATTATTGTTTCCCTTAATAATTCAAGTATCTTTAGAGACTTGAATTTAAGCTTTTTATCAATTTTAAATATTCTTTAAAAATCTTTTAGGTTAACTAAAAGGGGCTTTATCTCAACATGATTTTTAGAATTTTTCCAAAAATATTCATTTTCACCTTTAAAAGAATTTATTATTCAAAATAAGAGAGTAAAAGATTCAACAATATTTTAATTCAAAAGCAGCTTTCTCCTTAATTTATGATGAAAAGTAGGGATCAATGAACATAGAGATATTTTGTAATTTTGAGTTAAATATTAACTCAATATTCACCTTAAACTAGCATTGAATCATTGATTCTCTTGGCCGAATATTGCATTTGTTTTTTGACGTTCTATTTTGTTCTTATCAAACATTTATGCGAAAATTTTCTTGATTTCTGTGAGATTAATGTACGTAACTCTCAAATTGCTTCATCCTACAAGATAAAACATTTTCTAAAAATTTAAAATAATATTTGAAAGGTTAAAATTTAAAAATTCTGCAGTTTTAAGCTTAACAATATTAGATTTGTAATAATCTCCTATCATTAAATTATCGATTACTAAAACTTATTAAATCCGCAAGAGTAAACCGCATTAATGTCCATGATGGTTTTAACATTAAAATTTATTATCGACAAAAATTTCATATGAGTGTATAACAATGCTAATATAAATCTAAATCCGAGAATATTTAATTATAAATTAGACTAAGTTAATCATATTTTTTCAAATTTGAGCTTGTAACGGTATAGACGAAAAAATCCTTTCAAATACGGTTTTGAAAAATAAGTAGTTAACGCTTCAATTTAAAGATATTTGTCTGATTCCACATCAAATTGTTAGATTACTAAGAAAAGCCAAGCGATTTCCCCTGATATTAATATAATGTTTAATTTACTGATATTTCCATATTTTTGGTCAATTTTCGATATCAATTCAAAATTACCTCAGTATTAAGATATTTTAAAATTTAGAATTATAAGAACTATAAAAAATGAGCGATCAAAAACAAACGTATTTTATTAAATTTGGTAAAAAAAAACAAATTGTTTTAAAAACTTTTGTTTTCAAAAGAAAAGGTTACATTTAAATGCATTGACGATAAAAGACATGTCTAATAGAATGATACCAGTTTTTTTCATGATTAATCTGGTCTTTAAGCCATGCCACTGAGTAGGTCACTTTTCAGACACCATGGGCTCGGATAGCGCAGCATATAGTCTCTCCCAGTCAAATGCTGAACCCTGACAACTTGTGTGGGAACGAGTTCCTACTCAAGAGACAACAGAGAGAGCGAGCTGGGCAGCAGTCAAACAATTCTTACTGTTTAGTGGACCGGTCGTAAAGGAGGAACTTCTAACAAACAGAAAGAACTCTGTACCCGGAGTAATGGGTGAAGACTCTAACTGTATTGATGTGCTGGCTTACATGGGCACGTCCAGACAGAAGCCTTCAAGGACGAAGTAACTTTTTAATAAACCTGCCATCTGTCAACTCCGGCCCTGAGTTTGAACCCGTATGTGGTCTGACAATCATATACTGTAGATCAGTGTTCTCAAACACACGGCCCGCGACGCATTTATAAAAATTTACATTACGTTTTTGAATTGTTCTATTGTCGGTGTTTGAACTTTTGCCATTAACACTGAGTTTGGTTTCTTCTCATAAAATCAAACCTAATATTGATTCCCTCGTTGACAGAAAACGTAGCCAGGTCAGTACAGAGAGTGACTGATACCGAAGTTAACCACATGCAAATACGTCAAATATGGTACTTAGCTTGACGACAATACATTTATAATAAATGGATTTTAGAAAGTTTATAAAGCAATACGTTATTATGTTGTGTTGTTTATTAACTTTTTATCATTTTAAACAAGTTCTGGCAATGAGGCCATCAAGGTACTTAAAAAGTCATAACTTGGCATTCGGAGTAGTTTGAATTGAGACCCCTGCGCAACCAGAGTTCATTTTCCATGGAAGGAATAACTTTAGACGAAACACAATATTAGTATGTTGAATCAACACTGAATCGACAAACAGCATCAGAAATTATCCATTTTCTCAGCCTTTATATCCATCCAATATAAATGAATAACTATTGAAACAATTACGTAATCTCTTTATTAAACAGAGGGTAGCGAACAACAGAGACTCGTCAAATAAACTCTTTAAATGATCGAAACCTATCCTAACTTCTAGCATTAAATCAGAGCATTGGCAGCAAAACATACATCTTACATGGTATTTCAAGAAATATTTCTTCGACCATTGCCTTTCGATATCATGCCTCGATTATCACAAGAAGATTTTTCAGATCCTAATATTTTAGGTCAACAGGCTGATTTAATATTCCAATCTAAATCTCATGCAATAAATATTGATGGTAGAGAGTCTCTTAAATTTCAAAAGCCACAATTTCGACAGAGAAACTTGATTTCTCCGAAAAATGAGAACTGACATTTAAATTGGTGTTATTGCCATCAGAAATTTTCCTAAGAAGCAAAAAAATGCATACGAACCTGTTCATATCTATAGAATACGTTTGTTTAAATACTGTCCATTAAAATCAGGACTCGAATTAATATTTCGAGGACCATTTAAAGTGATAAAGCAACTAGACAAGACCTTCAAAATACTTGCCAATGGCAAAGTAAAAACAGTAAAAATCGATGACTTTAAGCCAACATGCACAGTAACAAATCCGACCATCTCCGAACATTTGGAAAAGCGACTTTAGCAGCAATTAATGACGTTCTAGTTAATCATATTTAGAATTTAATGTTATTTTTCTGTTTTTTTATACACTTTAATAAGATAAAATGGTGCTTTTGAGAGAAGCAGTTACTTCTTATTCAGTATCACGAGAAAACATAATGTTAATTTTTGATGGATCAAAATTTAGATTATTAACGGATAATTATTATTCAAATATTTTTAAAGTAATTAAGATAAAGACCCAAATTAAAAATTTTTTAAATATTAATTATGTCAAAAATTTCTATTCTATTTCTTAGAAAATATTTGGACAAAAATGCTCCAATTGGTAATTTATAAAATTTATTAGAGGTAAAAGTTTTTTGAATAAATTTCAAAAATCAACCCGAATGTAAAAATCAAATTTTTAAAACTATATGCATCAACATTAAAAAAAATTTTCCTTAGAATTAAGAGTAACAGATTAGATTTCACTTTATTCGATAATATTTGATTAAAATTTTTGTAATTTCTGTTATTTAAATAACTTCTCCATAACCAACTATGACTTATAATTTTTTTTTAATTTAAGCTTTTTGATTCATTTCGAAAAATTTTTACGATTTTTAGTCGTTAATTAATATATTTTACGGTATAAAAATTATAATTAATATTGTAGCTCTAATAATTTAAATTTTTTTTAATTTTAAAATATGTGAGATGAGCATTAAAATTTTAAATTAATTACATATTTTTTGACGAATATTTTTTAAATGTTAAAATTACAAGTGAAAATTAACGCCTTAATGCAGAAGGTAAAAATTTATTCACCATAATATTCATTTGGCATTTGTTGTGTGCAACAGTTTTATTTGAAATACAATTCATCGTATAAATACCGATTATTTTTGAACTGAATATTAAAAAAAATCTTGATCCCTTAAATAAGCCTATTATTCTAAAAAATTATTATATTTTGAATACCTTCCTCAATAAACAACTGATATATTATATTAATAATTATTATAAATTTTAAAATTAAATTGTTAATGTATTATTTCCTTTTGACGTTTAATTTTCCTCTAAAAATCTACATGATATACAAAATCTTATCTGATGTATTTATAAATATTCTACCGGATTCTCACTCGATGAAAAAATTATTTTCATAAAAATGCCTTGAAAAATTAAGATTTCCTTGTAAAATTAATTGAAAATTTTTTAAATTTTCAAGTTCAATGAGATATATTTTTCAATTACATTAAGCTGAGGGCATCATATCTATCTTTTATTTTTAGATTTGATTCTCGCCAAAATGAATAGTAGGCTTTTACCAATACAATTTTCGGTTTATAGTTTTTTCATAAATTAAATTATTTAAAATATTTATATTGTTTTTAAAAACCAAAACGAATAATGAAAATTAATTTTTTAAAAAAATACAAACTTTATAAAAGTTGTAAATATAACCAACAGTTTTTAAGGTAATTTTAATGCTATCAAAAAATATCTCATCTCGTTTAATCGAAAAGAGTATTTCATTCATTGATTTTTTTTTCATTTTTGAGGGAAATAATTCTTTGGATAAATTGTCCATTTCTTTTTTTTATTTTGTTGAAATCAAGGTAATAAAGGTCATGCATTTTAGTTGATATTGCCTCTCTTTTATACTCTATTAATTAGAATTATTTTTATAATATCGATGCAGTTTTTTACTGATATGACATTGTAGTCTAAACATACCTATACTCATCTTCTTAGAGCATTTAATGGATAAGTATTGAAGATGCATTTTCGCGGCCATATACGAAATTGCCGGAATGAGAACTCTGAAAACAACGTAATTTTTTTATTTATAAAGATATAGTGGCAAAAAATTATGGTAGCGATCAAAATGATAGATAAGATTTATTATTTACTTTGCTATCATTTTCATTGTTCTTAATTAATTGATAGATAAATTAAACAACAGTTATTTTTAAATAAAAAGTTTGCTTCCATGAACAGAATTTTTGTAAAATCAATAAAAAAATAATTACGTCTTTAGATAAAGAATTTTCCTTACTTTACTTACAAAAATAAATTTCTCATATATGTAGATCCAAAAGACGAGTTATTGTATTATTATTGCGATTAACTCACTTGCATTGGTTTTGTAAAATTTAGTGTAATTTAAGCTGATAAGGAATTCTGTAAATGTTAGGATAAAATTAAATTAAATTGATCAATAATTTTTTATTTATGTCCATTTTGTTGACTATCAAATTAAATCTAAGATCAATTTTCATAGCAGCACAAGTTATATTTTAAAAATTTTGTTTGGTATTATTTTAAAACATTGATGAATTAATACCTCGAAACACATTAGAATTTTTTTGAAATTTTTATCAGAGCTTTTTCAAATGAAAGAAATATCATTCTCTGTACTATTTTTTCTCAAGCTGAATTATAATTAAAGGAATTATAAAATTTACTTTCTAAGTGGTGAAATTAATTTTATTAAATTAATGTAAATATTTTTTAAGAAAATTTGTGTGTTATATTATTATGTAATTTATTTGATAAAGATTTCATAAATCACAATATTTAAAATTAATTCATAATTAAAATCAATGTTTTGATTTGTTTAATGTTAATATTTTTCATAATAAATATCACAATTTCCAAAAATTCACTATTTACTTTATGTTAATTAAAAATATACCGAATCTCATTGACAAAAAATGGCATATGTTTTCTATCAAAACTTCTTTGTATAAGTAATTTGATTTATGAGGCAACTTATAAAAATAATAAAGATCTTATTAGCATGCCTAAATTCTTGAAGACCGAATGATCTTCCTCCTCTTGGTGCCGAAAAATGTATTCTAAACGAATTATTTTTTCAAGTTGAAGGGTAAATTCCGCCATGGCATCAAAAATGAAAAAAACCTTCACATAATGTTCATTAATTAAACAAGTCTGTTTCATACACGTTCCGAACTAGAGTTGGTATGAAAGAATTTAAATGATTCTATTGATAATATATTTTACCTAGTTCTTGCTCAGGAAATCAAACATTCCATTAATCTTTTCGTTGATTAGTTTCACACGTTCGATAAAAAAAATATTTCATATAACCTGGACAATACCCAAAAATCGACATTAGTTACATAGCTATAATTTAATATTTTCGTTTCAAGATCGAGCAGTGCATTATACATTTTATCTCTCCTTGGACTAATGTTAATCAAATCGCAAATAATATTTGAATATACAATGTATTTTTTTCAATTGAAAACACATTTTCAGAAATAAATAAGACAAGCTTAAATTAATAAATAATAAATAATAGAATAAATTAAATAAAAATCATCATTTTGTGAAACAATTATTGAAGGATTTTTTCGTTAAAAATTTTTATCTGAAGAAATGTCAAAAAACAATATTTTCAAAATTATGGTAAATCTCTGAGTTACAAAAATAAACGGAATACGTCTAATTAAAAACCAATATTAAAAAAAAGATATATTTAATTTAAAATTATAAGATTCATGTTTAAACATTTTACAGAAAATATTTATTCAATAACAAATTACTTAAAAACCTAATATGTTTATTATACGAAAAGTAAGTAATTGTTAATTTTTAATCACTTTTATATTATAATTTCTTTATCTTGTTTTTTGGCTCAAAAGTTAATAAAATTTTAACTTTTTAGAAAATTCATTTGCTGAATTGTTAAGGTATACATGAGTGTAATGTATTCCTTTATTTACGATGTTAGATATGACTAATTAATTAAATAATCAACACAAATAATCCGTTTTTCGTAAAATAAATCTTAAATGTGTTAAAAGTAATTTATATTTTAATAAGGTATCAAGAAAATTATTATAAATAAAAAATTAATATTGAATGGTATTTAGATATATTCGTTTTATTCAAGTATTATATTCCAAGAAAATCTACATATAGCTGATAATCTTACTCTTATTTCATTTTAATTATTTTAATAAAAAATTACTCATAACTTTTAACTGCAAAATATGTTTTATTTTCTAAAATATTGAAGTAATTCAACTTAATCATAAATATTTCTTTAAAATATAATATTAAAAAAATGGATGCTTTATAATAACGTAATTATATTTAATTTTTAGCGATTTGTAATTATCTAGTAGACAATTTTGCAATTTTTCTTAAGAATAATCTATTTTTTCTTATTTCTGTTTCATATATTGTATATTTATGTTTTATATATAATTTTGAATCGCTAAATTATTTATATTGTTTAAGTTTTTATCATTCTAATATGAATAATTTTTTCAATATTGTTAATTACAAGCCTTGTATCGATAAAATAAATGATATCTTCAAGTATATCCTAATAAAAATTTCTTTCATAAAATTTAAATATTAAATATCAAAATATTTGTAAATTTTGTAAATTTTTAAATTACTTTGAATTTGTCACTTTAAATCGATTCCTATTAATATTATGGAAATAACTTCTCAAGATATATTTTTAAAAGAAATGGTCATATTAATGTTGGTAATTTATATTCTGCAAAATCAATAATGATATTTGAATCAAGTATGAATAGTTAATCGCAATTTTTAAAATATAAAATTTTTTAGAATTTGGATCCATTTTGCTACAAAATTTAATTCAAAATTTATCAATAGAAATATGTCGTGTTTTATTTTTTTCGCTATTCAATTAGAGAGAAGTTAAAATTTTTTATTCGGCTAAGAAAATAATAATTGAAATATACGATAAATGAAAAAATCTTTTAGAAAATTAACGATATAGTAACACCGACTTAATAATATTGTTCTTTATATTTTTTGTGTTTGTTAAAGAATTTTATTCACCATAAAAAATTTTCATCATTTATTTATGATAATGGATCTTAAATTTTTTGAGAAAATAATTTTTTCATGATTTTTTTAATTCTTTGCAAATTTAAGAATTTAAACACTAAAAATGACAAAAGATTAAATTAATAAAGATAACATAATACATTATGAGTTGGTTAACGATATTAAATGAAAATAAAGAAAACATGAAAAACATCGGACAATTTTT
>CM043712.1:36640616-36734850 GCA_023969325.1 Oryzias curvinotus | reverse complement strand
TTCCCATTCGGACCCTTCTGGGGTCAACTCCATCCACCGCTGCAATGGAAGCAATAGCTGGAGCATCCGTGTCTGAGTCATCCTGAAT
The DNA here is from genome assembly GCA_023969325.1 of Oryzias curvinotus. NCBI lineage: Eukaryota > Metazoa > Chordata > Actinopteri > Beloniformes > Adrianichthyidae > Oryzias > Oryzias curvinotus. The sequence continues at coordinate 36,734,762 of CM043712.1, read as the reverse complement.
CACAGAGGCAGGAAATCTGGAGAGAGCGTCTGCGTTAGTGTTGTTTTTCCCTGATCGATATTTGATGTTGTAGTCGAAAGATCCTAGCTGGGCAACCCAACGCTGTTCCACGGCCCCCAGCCGGGCAGTTTGCAGGTGTGCAAGTGGGTTATTGTCCGTGAACACAGTAAATTTTGCCCCCATCAGATAGTCCTTAAACTTCTCTGTGATAGCCCATTTAAGTGCCAGCAACTCCAACTTAAATGAGCTGTAGTTCGCATCATTGCGCTCAGTAGGATGCAAGCTCCGGCTGGCGTATGCTATCACGCGCTCCCTCCCCTCTTGCACTTGAGCAAGGACAGCTCCAAGTCCATGATGACTGGCATCAGTATACACCACAAAGGGCTTGTTGAAATCGGCATATGCTAGAATTGGTGCTTGCGTCAATGCCTCTTTCAGAGCATCAAAAGAGGCCTTACAGTCAGGAGTCCATAAGATCTTCTGCGTACCTGATCTTTTAGTTGCTGGTATACCAACTAGCAGAGAATTCAGGGGGCGGGCAATTTTTGCAAACCCAGCAACAAACCTCCGGTAGTATCCGGCCAGCCCTAGGAACGCTCGCACCTCTTTAACGGTGGATGGTGTCAGCCAATCTAGTACTGCTTTCACTTTTTCCGGGTCTGGTCTTACCCCCGAACGGTCAACAATGTGTCCCAGGAACTTCACCTCTTGCTGAAACAGTCTGCATTTGTCTGGCCTCAGTTTAAGTCCATGTTGCCACAACCGGCCGAAGACCTCATCCAGATGCTGCAGGTGAGACGGAAAGTCAGGTGAGTAGATTATTATATCATCCAGATACACGAGCAGGGACTGAGCAATCTGGCCATTCAAGCACTGTTGCATTAGCCGTTGAAAAGTTGCAGGGGCGTTACAAAGGCCAAACGGCATGCGCTCAAACTCATAGAGCCCCAATGGGGTAGTGAAAGGAGTCTTTTCTTGGTCCTGTGGGTGCATCTCGACCTGCCAGTAGCCACTGGCTAGGTCAAGGGTGGAAAACCACTCTGCCTGGCTCAAACTGGTCAATGTCTCCTCAATCCTTGGAAGCGGAAATGCGTCCTTGTGGGTCACTGCATTAAGCTTTCTGTAGTCCACACAAAAACGCAGGGTTCCGTCCTTCTTCCTTACTAGGACTATTGGTGCTGCCCAGGGACTTTTGCTCTCCTTAATGACACCCCTTTCCAACATGCCAGCAAGCAGTGAGGTCATCTCTTTGTAGAGCGATGGTGGAAGTGCCCTAAACCTCTCACGAACTGGCAAAGAGTCTCCCGTGTGAATGCGGTGGAGAACTGCATTAGTGCGGCCAAAGTCCTCCTCATGCTGCGCAAACACCTTCTCCCACTTCTGCAGCAAAGTGGTCAGTTCTTCCTGTTTCCGTTCTGTCAGGTCCGGCCTATTAACCAGGTTGCTCACCCCTTCTGTCAGGCTATGCTGTCCAGTATCCGGAGTGCTGTGTACCAGCGCCACCTCGACCACACCATCTTCCTCCAAGGACAGACTAACATAGTCTGGACCAGAGACATCAGCTGGGTCGATCTGGTAAAGACAGCCGAATTTCTGGTAGCGGCCAACTGTCAGACTGTAGGGATGGGGATTACAGATGCGTACAGGGATTTTGCCATCTCTCACCACACCAACAGTTCTGGCCACTCCTACTTCTCCAGCACTCGGCGAGGCCTCAACCAAGGCAGAGTAGTCCCGCCCATCGTGTGGTAGCCGGGTTCTAGCCCACACCAGCAGCTCACTGTTAGGGGGTACAGTCACCGGCCGCCCCCCAGCCAGCCGCACGTGGCCCAGAAATCCATCTTCTGTGGTGGTGGCCTCGATATGCTGGCAGGCTGCAAAAGCTTCCCTCCATGGGCTACCCAGCTCCTGCGGTAGGGGAGGAGACTCTCTGGGCAACTTAGTAAGGACTTCTTGGCAGGCGGTCACAACATTCATGCCCACAATGAGAGGCTGAGTACAGTCATCATCCTTTACCACCACCACACCTCGGCCAGGAAGGTTTACCCCTTCAACCTCCAAGTCCAGGATGGCATAGCCAACATAGGGGATCTCCAGACCATTAGCAGTTCAACCCCCTCTACAGTGATTTTTATTGTTGGACATTGGCCTATAAATGCTTCAGTGGCCCTTGGCGCTGGTGTCAACTCAGCCATCCCCACCCCACGGACCTCAGCGGCGGGGACTACTAGTTTAACTGTGGTTCCGGGGTGGATTGTGTCTGACAGAACCTAGCGATATGTCCTGCTCTTTTACACCGTCGACAGATAGGCCTACCTTGTGCGTCGCGCTGGTTGTATGTGACTGGCCTGCGAAGCCCCCTAGCTGCCACTGGTGGTTCAGTGGTAGCTGCAGCAGATGACTGGTGAGGCTTGGGTTCTCTAATTAGTTCTTGGGTTACTCCCCTCATCTCTTTCCTCACCTCCTCCAGGATTTCCTGTTTGAGGGTTTCTTTCCAATCCAACAATGGCTCTTTGGATGAATTTGGTTGGTTATTGACCGTGGCGCATGTTACCTCAGCAGATGAGTTTCCATATTCAGCGTCCAACAGAAAAGCCTCCTGCCGCAAGTCTTCAAAATCCTCGTCTGGGTGGAGACGGGCATACACTTTTAATGCTTGAGCTAGCGGTCCTGCCCGCAACCCCAGGAGTAGTTGGTCCTTTAGAGCTGAAGCAGAGGGAGATTCGTCAGGGTCATGCTGTTGCAGCCTGCAGTGCAACTCACGAAGTCGTAAAATAAAAGACTGAACAGTTTCATTTGTTTTCTGGTTACAACTAAAAAACTGTGACCTTAACACAGCAACTGGGGTCCGGTCCCCATACAGAGAGTCAAAGTATGAAAAGATTTTCTGAACAGTGTTCTTTTCACGTTCCTGTAAGCCTACTTGCCGCTTAGCGTCCCTGCTAGTGCTCCTAAGACTATGGCCACCCTCCTGGCCTCTGTGAGCTCTTGAGACCCCAACAACCCATCTATCTGCTCCTTCCAATCACAGAGCTTCAACTCCTCACCTGGCCCCTTAAACTTTGGGAGCCAAGGAGCACCTGGGTACACTGGCATCATCATAATCTTGGCTGGTACCTCTTTGGTAGGTTAGTGCGCTCGAACCCAGATCCTGCCGACAACGCCAAATTAGAGAAGGTATGTAAGACCTGGAAGGTTTAAAGATGGGGTAAACAAAAAATGAATGAGGATATTAAAGGGCTAAAAGTCCAAAGAACCGTTAAAACTGGTTTAAAAGTGCAGCTCAAAGGTGGGAATCACTGATCCCAAACCAGGAGACGTCTCTCTGCTCCAGACTTGGCTTTTGGGGTCGACTTTCCCCGACGCTGTTCCGAGGATCCCTCTAGTTATACACACGACGACCTGGGGGGCGGGCTCCGTTCCGCCTCTGGGGTTTGTGAGTCACACCGGCACTCCTCCGCGTCACCTCCAGCTGGCTCTCCTGGACACGCTGGAATCTGCGGAAACAGGCAAGCGGCAGCACAAAAAGCAATTCCTGATGCAGGCTGCCACTAGCCCTCCCACCTAGTTCCACCAGTCTGCTGAAGCCCGTTCGGCTACTTACACACAGGCAGGGTCCCTGCCCTGCCCTTGCGTGTCGATCGCTCTGCAGACTGATTCTTCCAGCGCCCAGCGTTCTCGGAGCGTGTGTCCCGATCACAGCGAGTCCCCCCGACGTCTGGTGGTCCCGGCGTCCCAATCGCGCCCCGCGTGCGTGCCTGCTGTCGGCGTGCGACCTCTCTCTGTGCGCTTTCCTCCTCAGGCCTTTTATTGTTCCCTCCTAATGAGGAGCAGGTGTCGCGGATCGGCGACCTGTGTTTTAGTGGGGTGTGTCCATAGAAAGCATGCAAAGAAAACATAGCACCACAAACATGCACAAAAAAAAAAAGAAAGCACACACTAGAACATGCAATTTCCCCCCACATGATCACAACTGCAAGCCGATCAGTTGGAACTATGACGGACAGCAGACCCATTTGGCCTCTAGATGCAGTTCCTGCAGCCGCTCCTAAGGAGCAGCGCGGACCGCGAGTGGCAACCAGCCGCAACCCCTTCGTGGTGCGGGAGGATTTTCTCCTTCATAATGTGGAGATGACTTCACCCCCTGCCCCCAGACCGGCGGCGCGGGCGCCGCCTTCCCGAGCTTCAGTACCGGACAGCTCTCAGGAGGAGGACAGCTCCGACGGAGATAAGAACCGCGGCGAAACGCGTAGCGCGAGCACATTTTATTCAAATTTTGTATTGTTTATTTTTTTACGTGCGCTACAACTGCGCTCTGAATTCTGACACATTCCTTGCGAGAAACTTGTGTCAAAAGTGATCTGTGTCCGATAATGGGACTGGGGGGAGGGAGGGTAAGAGGAGGCGGAGTCAACCAATCTGAGTGCTGGATTCGGAGAACTTGGTAAAGTTTGAAAGATCTTCACAGATTCACACTTCCTGCTTCAATAACTCTTCTGATAAACGTTCAAATGTGACAGCAAGTCTCTCAATCATTTTGTATGAACACAGAGAGTGAACTAAAAATGCATTTCTACAGAAAAACTTAGTTTTCTCCTGCATTTTAATGAGAAGTGATCTCTTCGTGCTTTAAATGCAGACAAGCAGCTAGACGGCTGTGAACGGACAGGATCAGGAAGATGATCATCTTTGTTGTAGCAGGACAACAGGGCCAGGGCTATTGAGCAGCTTTATTAGAAATCATATGGATAGACATTTGAAAAGAAATATTAGATTAGATAAACGCGTTCTCCGCGACGTTCCAGGCGACGGCGCGGCTGTGGCGCGCGGCTGTGGCGCGAGCGACAGGCGTGCTCCGCCGTCGGTCAGCAGGATCCTCGCTTCTTCTTTCCTCCGCTGAGCGAAGGCGTAGACCTCGCTGTCTGTCAGCGGGATCCTTGCGGGATCCTTAGATAAACGCGTTCTCCGCGACGTTCCAGGCGACGGCGCGGCGGCGCGCAGCTGTGGCGGACTCAGCCCGCTGAGCAACGGCTGGCCGCTGACTGAGCGAGGGCGTAGCGCGTCGCTGGTACGCGACACCGCGGCCAGCTGCTGAGCTCCGGAGGAAATAAGAAGCAAGGATCCCCCTGACAGACGGCGAGGTCTGGCACTCTGATTGGTTGACTCCGCCTCCTCTTACCCCCCCCCCCCAGTCCCATTATCGGACACAGATCACTTTTGACACAAGTTTCTCGCAAGGAATGTGTCCGAATTCAGAGCGCAGTTGTAGCGCACCTGTGATTTGCGGCAGCAGATTCGAGCACACGCAGAAGCACATTTGAGCAGTTGGAATCACAGATTTGAAGTTGTAACTCTAAATGAACACATGCAAATGGGAATTTGTCAGTTCACACCAGAAGATTTTTACACACAGATGCAGATTTTTGATGCACAAGTATTCAGATTCTATATTACAAGTTCTCAATTTAAATTTACAAGTGCGTTCTTTTTGACACATTTTTACCTTCATAGAGTTGGCTGACGAATTCGACAGCGATGAAGACGGGGATGAGGCGGACACGAACGCCGACCTCCTAACTTCAGGCAGTTCAGTGCTGGAGGATGACAGCCCGGGTGAGGCAGAGTGCGATAACAGCACCTCTGCCCCGGCTCCAGCTTCAGTGGGGGGACGCGATGTTACAGGGCCGGAGCTGGCTGGTGACGGGGCTGAGCCACCAGCGGCCCTTGTAGACTCACCTCACCCAACGCAGCAGGTTTCTAAGGTTAACTGTTACCCTGAAACATACAGAAAATTGGCTTACTGGGATCTGGAAGTGGAGAAAAGGCGTCTTATTGATTGGGGATTCAAATTTGTCCAGGATTCCAGACTACTCCATCCCAGATCTACAGATCGAGAGTTATCCAGGTGCTAATTTTCGCCATATGCGGGCTTTATTTGAGATAGCCCTCGTTCCGGGTAACTTAGGGGTTCCGGATGTGGTTATTGCAGCCGGCATCAACGCCAGAAGTCAGAACATTAAAGAAACCGCTGTTAAACAGCTCCAGCAGGCTCTGAAGATGGCTAAACACAGATGTCCATCTGCTGTCATTTGGGTTCCCCTAGTTAATTTTTCTAGTAATTTATCTGAAATGGAGCAGAATAACATGATACTATTAAATCAGCATATTGAAAAAAATATGAGACACATCCCCCTGCTGGAGGATTCTCATTTTGCAACAGAAGAAGATGCAATTAGCTGGACCCAGGATACGGCAAGAGCAATCTTGGAACATTGGAGGTCCTATTTAAAGTGGAATGTCCACTAAGTCCATTTAGGGTGGAGTTTGAAAGGGGACAGCCCCTTAGATCTCAAATTAACATGGTTTTTATTATAAAATGTTGCCCGGACAGAATAACAAAGTGACCTCCTCAATAAAGGTGTGACTCTTATTCAGTAACGTTCCAAAAAATCTGATCCAAAACACAAGATTGTAGTTATCTTATTTCCTTTTCCTTGGGTGATAAACATTTGGTGGGACAAACCAAAACTTCTGTTAGCACAAAAATGTGACAACATAAATATAATATTGTTCATAATAGAGGTGCATACCCCACTGGTCGAGCAATTTCTTATGACCCAGGGTTTTGTTTAGGATGAACAGTGTGAGAGATGTTGTTATCATTGTTACTGTTTTTATGGTTATGGTTATCATTGTTATTTTATCTATGTTTACTATTATTTTTTTAACCCTACCCCTAACCTTGCCTCTAACCCTAACCTTAACTTAATTTTAACCCTAATCCCAACCGTTTTGCAGTGTTTATAAATCCAAATAATCCTAATAAGAAATCAATAACTGAGTGGGAAGAAAAAGGTTTGATTCACGTGTCCTTTTGCCTGGTACAGCAGCATGCAGGCAGGGGAGGGGCTGGGAACACGCAGGGCCCATGCCTTAGGACACGCAAAACCCACGAGGCCGACGCGTGCTCCTTGGTAAGACAGTGGGAATAAAAGAGAACCCCCTTTTGTCTCTCACTTCACTTTTCCGCCTGTTCAGTCAAGTTGTAGCTGTTGGGATGTGCATTGAGCCTGATGAAGGCAGATTTTGGCCGAAACGCGTAGCGCGAGCACATTTTATTCAAATTTTGTATTGTTTATTTTTTTACGTTTTTTATGAATAAAAAACCCTTCTTTAAGTGGTTGTCCCGCTTTTGCTTTTTTCCCTTCCCTCGATCAGGCAGAGGCCCTGATCACCGCCTGCAGAGCGGACTCGGAGCGGCGGAGTCCAGCGTCACCGACGCCACCACCGGTAAGGTCTGACAGCCACCGGGAGCCACGCACATCAGGGGTAGGAAAAAAGAAGAAACGTCAACCTGAGCAGGCCTCCATAAGCATTCAAGCTGAATGTTACGAGACTGCAAGCCGATCAGTTGGAACTATGACGGACAGGAGACCCATTTGGCCTCTAGATGCAGTTCCTGCAGCCGCTCCTAAGGAGCAGCGCGGACCGCGAGTGGCAACCAGCCGCAACCCCTTCGTGGTGCGGGAGGATTTTCTCCTTCATAATGTGGAGATGACTTCACCCCCTGCCCCCAGACCGGCGGCGCGGGCGCCGCCTTCCCGAGCTTCAGTACCGGACAGCTCCCAGGAGGAGGACAGCTCCGACGGAGATAAGAACCGCGGCGAAACGCGTAGCGCCAGCACATTTTATTCAAATTTTGTATTGTTTATTTTTTTACGTTTTTTATGAATAAAAAAACCCTTCTTTAAGTGGTTGTCCCGCTTTTGCTTTTTTTCCTTTTTCATTTTTTCCAAATACCGAACCTTTTCCTGGGTGAAAAAGCGTAACACCTGCCATGCACTTCTACGACGGAGATGTAGATGGAGGTGCTTGGACCACGGTGCGCTACGGGAGAAGACGCTACAATAATCCCCCGTGCGCTGAACTTTAATTACTGGGGCCGACCGGACCGCGGAATGGACCGTGCATTTCCCGTCTCCGGCTGGAAGAGGGCACCAAGGTTCACGAATTTTGGCTGGAGTAGGGCTTCACATTCAAATCCTGACTGGCCAGTGCCTCCTGCGTATACGGTGGACCCCGACCTTATTTTCCACAGCCCCGCTCTTATGCAGCAGCAGTCCGGGGCTCACCAACCAGATGTGCAACAAGGTTTGGACCCCCAGCAGATGTTGGGCAGGACCTCCAGCGACCTGCAGATGAAAGACTTGGACAGCTTATCCGCAAATTACATGCGGTAGTAAAGATGGTGCATCATTTACAAAATGTGACAATCGCGCCGGACAGGTCTGAACCTCTGATGATTACTCGTACAGTAGACTCATTAGCCTCGCTGATCAAACCCGCTGATCCCACGGATGATGTTTTAGACCTCATTGAGGGCAACGCAAAAAACTGGGGACAGATCACATTGCAGATACTCCAGGAACACTATCAGCAGAGGCTGGAGAAACTGCTTCAGGATCTCCCAGGTGATTTAACCCAAGATTGGAGGGAAGCCTTCACCGTGGCGACACGATGGGCTCGCAGAAATCTACCTCGGATCACACAGGATGTCCTCGATCAGGCAGAGGTCCTGATCACCGCCTGCAGAGCGGACTCGGAGCGGCGGAGTCCAGCGTCACCGACGCCACCACCGGTAAGGTCTGGCAGCCACCGGGAGCCACGCACATCAGGGGTAGGAAAAAAGAAGAAACGTCAACCTGAGCAGGCCTCCATAAGCATTCAAGCTGAATGTTACGAGACTGCAAGCCGATCAGTTGGAACTATGACGGACAGGAGACCCATTTGGCCTCTAGATGCAGTTCCTGCAGCCGCTCCTAAGGAGCAGCGCGGACCGCGAGTGGCAACCAGCCGCAACCCCTTCGTGGTGCGGGAGGATTTTCTCCTTCATAATGTGGAGATGACTTCACCCCCTGCCCCCAGACCGGCGGCGCGGGCGCCGCCTTCCCGAGCTTCAGTACCGGACAGCTCCCAGGAGGAGGACAGCTCCGACGGAGATAAGAACCGCGGCGAAACGCGTAGCGCGAGCACATTTTATTCAAATTTTGTATTGTTTATTTTTTTACGTGCGCTACAACTGCGCTCTGAATTCTGACACATTCCTTGCGAGAAACTTGTGTCAAAAGTGATCTGTGTCCGATAATGGGACTGGGGGGAGGGAGGGTAAGAGGAGGCGGAGTCAACCAATCTGAGTGCTGGATTCGGAGAACTTGGTAAAGTTTGAAAGATCTTCACAGATTCACACTTCCTGCTTCAATAACTCTTCTGATAAACGTTCAAATGTGACAGCAAGTCTCTCAATCATTTTGTATGAACACAGAGAGTGAACTAAAAATGCATTTCTACAGAAAAACTTAGTTTTCTCCTGCATTTTAATGAGAAGTGATCTCTTCGTGCTTTAAATGCAGACAAGCAGCTAGACGGCTGTGAACGGACAGGATCAGGAAGATGATCATCTTTGTTGTAGCAGGACAACAGGGCCAGGGCTATTGAGCAGCTTTATTAGAAATCATATGGATAGACATTTGAAAAGAAATATTAGATTAGATAAACGCGTTCTCCGCGACGTTCCAGGCGACGGCGCGGCTGTGGCGCGCGGCTGTGGCGCGAGCGACAGGTGTGCTCCGCCGTCGGTCAGCAGGATCCTCGCTTCTTCTTTCCTCCGCTGAGCGAAGGCGTAGACCTCGCTGTCTGTCAGCGGGATCCTTGCGGGATCCTTAGATAAACGTGTCAGAGGGTTTACCTTTTATCCTAACTGTAATGCATGATTTATTTTCTTTTCTGTGTGCTGTGATTTTGTTGCTGTGCTTGTATAATCTTATTGTAAATATTGAGGACTATACAGAAGGAAAAAAAGGACTAATTGGAAACCCCCTCCCTAATGTCATGCCATTGGCTGTTTGGCGTCATGCACTCTTTTAAAAGCCAGAGGGCAGGCAAGAGCAAGCCAGGACAACTCCCCGACGAGGAAGAATTCGAGCCGGAGAAGAGGGAAGCGCACTGGGAGCCAGCTGGGCTGTGCAGAGGCGAGTTTCACCACCGGACCGGGAGAGGACGTGGCGCGGTCGGGACAAACGCGCGGCGTGGGAGGAACTGTGTCAACGCCATAACGCAGCTAAGTCAAGGAACGTGAACACGGTCAAACTTTGGAGAGAGTGTGGCCAACACTGTTGTGGTGCTGGGAATAAGGATCTCTGTTTATTCCTGCAGCGGCGTAGCAGGAGCAAAGGCTTCAGAGAGAAGACGCGCTGCAGCTTCCTGGACTGCTCACTCCTCTCATCAGATCCCTTCATTGGGCAGGATGTTTTTATGAACTTGACCAGTCGGTCCACTTGTGTTTTTACTTTTTTTATACTGATCTTATCGATCTTTTATCTTTTTTTATTTTGAATTGTCGATTCAACCGTATTTTTAACTATTTTACTCTGGTTGGCTTTTAACTACTTTTTTAACCATTTTTTTTTATGTGGATTGTTGGTGTGATTGTGTTTGTTCATAATTGAGTCTGCATAAAATCATGCTAAATCCTACGTTTTCTGGCATTGTAGTTTCTGAACATTTGGTATCCCTGCGAACCTGACATTCTTTTTGGCGTTGTCGGCAGGATACCAAATCGTTTAGAGATGGATGCCAGTCAGCGAGGTACGAGTTCGGCGATGACTGCACAGTTTGTTATGCCATGGTTTATGGGGGCAGCTTTCATACCAAAATTTGATGGGGATACAACCAAATTTGAACAGTGGAGGTGTCAGGTGGAGGCCATGTTGAGAGCACAAGGTCTTAGTTCACAGCAACAGGCGGACTTTGTCTTGGGGGCCCTGGAGGGCAACGCCAAGCGAGAACTTAATCTCCTCAGCAAAGAGGAAAAAGACACTGGGAAAAAAGTCCTTGATGTATTGCAATCCCTATATGCTCAGCCTGCCACTAAAGCACAGCTCCGTACCAAGTTTTTTAACTGTAAACAAAAAGCGGATGAAACAGTTGATGCTTTTATCTTACGTCTCCGGGAAGTCTTTTACAGATGGCAAGAGGGTGACAGAGAAGGGACTGAAGGGGAAGATGACCTGCTACTGGACCAGCTTATGGTAGGGTTGAAAACCGGTTCCATAAAGCAAGAACTGAGTCGACAGATGAGACGACATAATGTTATGACGTTTAAAGCTGCATGTAAAGAAGCCCAGGCCTTAGCACGAGAGCTACAGGAGGATGAGGAGGCTGCGCATTCTAATCGAGTTACCTATACCCCTCAGAAACAGGAAGCTGTCGATCCAGAGCATCTCAAGAAACAGTTAAAGGCCGAACTGAAGGAGGAACTGTTGGGTGAGATAAAAACAGGAATAAAGGAACAACTGAAAGAGCTTTCAGCTGATCTAATAGTAGAAATAAGGAATCAGTTTTCTCACCATCAGCAGCCCGCTCCGACCTCATCATCCACCTGGGCCAGACCACGAAGCCGCAACCCCACCACTTCCTATCAGTGGGATGCAGAGGGGAGGCCCATATGCCGAAATTGTGGAGTGGCCGGGCATGTGCAGCGGCGTTGCACCCAGCGTTCATCAAAGCCTCAGGGTTTTTAACTCCCCCTACAGCTGCGGGCCAAGCAGTAGGGGCGGTGACTCTGGACCAGGAGCCCACATCACAGGCTGTCTTAAAATCAGAGGCTACTGGGCCACTTGAGCATAAATCCGCCCTGATCGGGGAATGCCCTAATGTTTTGCTCAAAATAAACCACCAGCCTATTCCCTTTATACTGGATACAGGGTCACAAGTCACCATGCTTAGTCAGAGCTTATTTGATAAACATCTGAAGGGTACTGGGGTGACAAGCAGATTCTCTGCCTTGGCTGACCCTACGGGCTGCTAACGGACTGAAAATTCCTTACAGAGGTTACACTATTGTGGATTGTGTTGTGGGGAGTATTGAGGTCACTGGAAAAGGCATCATTGTCGTGGATGACGAATGCCTTGGCCCAGACAAAGGCATCCTAGGCATGAACATTATTAAACCCATTTGGTCTATTCTCACCCAGGGGAGCCACCCAGGACTGCGGGCATTCAAAACCACCTTGACTTCTGTGGAAGGGGAGGCTTGGTCCAGAGCCTTCGCAGAGTGCCATCGAGTCACCACAGAAGCTCCAGTTCCATCATATGAAGGGGTTGCGAAATTGCCCCGACAGTCCCCTGTCATCATTCCATCGCTATCCGAGATGATCCTGTGGATACAGGTAACAGACAGCCCAATGACCTCGCCCTGTACTGTGGTTGTAGAGCCTTTTCCAGACAGTGACACGGAATGGCGCATAGGACGAACTTTGGCTTCAGTGGTTGGTGGGCGTGTCCCCTGTAAAGTTTGTAATCCCAACCCTTACCCTGTTGAGATACCCCAGCGCCAGCCTCTGGCCCAAGTGACGGAGGTAGAAACGTCAGATATACAGGGTGAACAGGAACTGGTGCTCAACTCTGTGGCCCCAGATGTGGTGGAGGTGGAAGTAAGACGTGTGGGGGTCGTGGATGGGGAGGAAGATGCTGAACATCCTGTATCTGCCTTACAGGGAGATGGCCTCACTCCAGACCAACAGACAGAAATGACCAGTCTCCTGCATAAATGGAGGAGAGTTTTCTCTCGTCATGATGAGGATTTTGGCAGAACGGGAGCTGTGAAACATCAAATACCCACCGGCTCTGCACCCCCTAGTCGTGAGCGGTACCGCCCCGTACCCCCTAGCTTATACCAAGAGCTACAGGCGCTCTTAAAAAATATGTTGGGAAGCGGAGTGGTGAGGGAAAGCTCTAGTCCATGGGCGGCACCAATTGTACTGGTGAAGAAGAAGGATGGAAGCTGGAGATTTTGTGTCGACTACAGGAGATTGAACGCACTCACCCATAAAGACGCCTATCCCCTACCCCGCATTGAGGAGTCCCTGACAGGACTGAAGGCAGCTAAATGGTACTCCACATTGGACCTGGCCAGCGGATACTGGCAGGTGGAGATGGATCCTGTCGACAGAGAAAAAACAGCGTTTACCACACCGTTTGGCCTGTATGAGTTTGAGCGGATGCCGTTCGGCCTGTGCAATGCTCCAGCCACCTTCCAGCGGCTAATGCAGCGGTGCTTGGGTAATCTAGTCAATGACTCCCTCTTGATTTATCTGGATGACGTTGTGGTTTTCTCCCCTGATTTTAGTAGCCATGTCAAACACCTGGAAGAGGTGTTTGAAAGGCTGGATCAGCATGGCTTAAAGCTACAACCCAAGAAATGTAATTTATTCCAGCGCAGGGTGACTTACTTGGGGCACGTCATCAGTGAAGGGGGAGTATCCACTGACCCCTCTAAGACGATGGCAGTGAGAGAATGGCCTGTACCCCAGACTGTGAGGCAAGTCAGATCCTTTTTGGGTTTCGCTGGCTATTATAGAAGGTTCATTCCTCACTTTTCAAAAATTGCAACACCTCTAAATATGCTCACCCACAACACCTCTGGAAAGAAACCCACTCCAGTGACTTGGACTGAGCAGTGCCAGCAAGCTTTTGACAAACTGAAGCAGGCCTTGCTGAACGCTCCTGTTTTGGCTTATGCTGATTTCTCCCAGCCTTTCAGGTTGTACACGGATGCAAGCTTTGAGGGCTTGGGAGCAGTGCTGGCTCAGGTTCAAGATGGGAAGGAGAGAGTCATTGCATATGCAAGCAGAAGCCTTCATCCCACAGAACGCAATGACCAGAGCTATAGCTCGTTCAAGCTAGAGCTGCTGGCATTAAAGTGGGCAGTAACGGAAAAATTTAAGGACTACTTGTATGGCTCTGAATTTACCATCTTCACAGATAACAATCCACTTGTGCACCTGGAGACGGCCCGGTTGGGAGCTGCGGAACAACGCTGGGTGGCTCAGCTTGCAAATTTCAGGTACACTATTAAATATCGTCCTGGTGTACAAAATAAAAATGCTGATGCACTTTCCAGGCTCCCAGAACAGAAGTCAGATTCCTCAGCATGGGTGGTGCGAGCAGATGCAGATGAGTCATGGCAGGAGCGACAGGCCAAGGACAAAGATCTGTCACAGCTCCATGAACTGAAGAAACAGAGACTCTGCAGACCTGAGGTGTGTGAGGATTCCTCTCTGTATCAGAAAGGACTGATAAAGGAATGGGACAAGATCTTTCTAAAAGAAGGTGTCCTGAGGAGAGAGTGGAAGGAGCCAGGTTCAGGACTCACCATCTTCCAAGTACTCGTCCCCAAAAAGGAGACGAGGGATGTATGGAGGACTTATCATGAAAAAATGGGCCACCCGAACAGTGCAAGGACCTACATGGCCATCCGACAACGCTGTTACTGGCCAGGGATGTTACGGGATATCGGGATCTGGACAGATTCCTGTACCCAGTGTGTCATTAATAAAGCTGGACCATCTGGGAGGGCGCCACTCCACCCTATCTGCACATCATACCCATTTGAGGTCGTCGGTGTGGATTACCTCTCCCTGGGACGTCAAAGTGACAGGTACCAAAACATCCTGGTAATCACAGACCTGTTCTCAAAGTACGCTATTGCAGTGCCCACCAAGGACCAGTCCGCAGATGCGACGGTGCGGGCCTTATACAACCACCTGATCCATACCTTTGGTTGCCCGGAGCGCATCTTAACAGACCGTGGTACCGCCTTTGAGTCTTCGCTAATGAGCCAACTGTGTCAGCTCTATGGATGTCAAAAGAGCCGTACCACAGCGTACCACCCACAAGGTAATGGAGCTTGTGAGAGGTTCAACCAGACGCTGATAAGACTGCTAGGCTCCTTGGCTGAGACGCAGCAACCGGAGTGGCACAGCAAATTGTCTGCTTTGGTTCAAGCATACAATAATACAGTCCATAGCACTACTGGGATGACTCCACATTTTGTTGTGTTTGGAAGGCACGCTAGATTACCAGTAGATTGGACAACTGGCCTCCATCCTACTGTTGAGAGGAACACCTTGGAAGGTTGGGTGAAGCAGCATCATCGTGCCCTTAGTCAGGCATATCAGGCTACCAAACAACAGTCTGAACAAAGGAGAGAACAGGACCAGACTCGCTACAACAGAAAAGCAAAATTGCAGCCCTTGCTCCCAGGAGAGCGTGTCTTGATCCGTAACTTCCGCAGGAGGGCCAGGGGGAAGCTAGCGCCAAGGTGGACCCCAGAGCCATTTGTTGTGGTGAACCAACTAAGAGAAGATCACCCAGTATACCTTGTTCGCCCAGAGGGTAAGGAAGCTCCCACACGCACAATTCACCGTAACAATCTGCGTTTGTGCCCTGTTGACATGGTGCAGGAAAATCAGAGGCGTCAGGAGTCGGAGAGGCCAGTGATGCAACCGGACAATCTGCCACCTCCTACCTTGTGGCTTCCCAGGCTGGTGCTTAGTCAAAGAGCACCTGAAGATCAAGATGGACACCAGGCTGAAATGCCACAGCAGGCTAGACCACCTGACCCTCCAGAAAATTTAGCAGTTTGTGAGGGGGCTCTAGTACGCCGTTCCCAGCGCTCCAATATTGGTATGCCTCCTGTGAGGTACTGTGAGTAATTGGCCGAGACGACCAATGTGAAAGTTGGGGGGGAAAATGTCAGAGGGTTTCCCTTTTATTCTAACTGTAATGCATGATTTATTTTCTTTTCTGTGTGCTGTGATTTTGTTACTGTGCTTGTATAATCTTATTGTAAATATTGAGGACTATACAGAAGGAAAAAAAGGACTAATTGGAAACCCCCTCCCTAATGTCATGCCATTGGCTGTTTGGCGTCATGCACTCTTTTAAAAGCCAGAGGGCAGGCAAGAGCAAGCCAGGACAACTCCTCGACGAGGAAGAATTCGAGCCGGAGAAGAGGGAAGCGCACTGGGAGCCAGCTGGGCTGTGCAGAGGCGAGTTTCACCACCGGACCGGGAGAGGACGTGGCGCGGTCGGGACAAACGCGCGGCGTGGGAGGAACTGTGTCAACGCCATAACGCAGCTAAGTCAAGGAACGTGAACACGGTCAAACTTTGGAGAGAGTGTGGCCAACACTGTTGTGGTGCTGGGAATAAGGATCTCTGTTTATTCCTGCAGCGGCGTAGCAGGAGCAAAGGCTTCAGAGAGAAGACGCGCTGCAGCTTCCTGGACTGCTCACTCCTCTCATCAGATCCCTTCATTGGGCAGGATGTTTTTATGAACTTGACCAGTCGGTCCACTTGTGTTTTTACTTTTTTTATACTGATCTTATCGATCTTTTATCTTTTTTTATTTTGAATTGTCGATTCAACCGTATTTTTAACTATTTTACTCTGGTTGGCTTTTAACTACTTTTTTAACATTTTTTTAGATGTGGATTGTTGGTGTGATTGTGTTTGTTCATAATTGAGTCTGCATAAAATCTTGCTAAATCCTACGTTTTCTGGCATTGTAGTTTCTGAACATTTGGTATCCCTGCGAACCTGACAAACGCGTTCTCCGCGACGTTCCAGGCGACGGCGCGGCGGCGCGCAGCTGTGGCGGACTCAGCCCGCTGAGCAACGGCTGGCCGCTGACTGAGCGAGGGCGTAGCGCGTCGCTGGTACGCGACACCGCGGCCAGCCGCTGAGCTCCGGAGGAAATAAGAAGCAAGGATCCCCCTGACAGACGGCGAGGTCTGGCACTCTGATTGGTTGACTCCGCCTCCTCTTACCCTCCCTCCCCCCCTAGTCCCATTATCGGACACAGATCACTTTTGACACAAGTTTCTCGCAAGGAATGTGTCCGAATTCAGAGTGCAGTTGTAGCGCACCTGTGATTTGCGGCAGCAGATTCGAGCACACGCAGAAGCACATTTGAGCAGTTGGAATCACAGATTTGAAGTTGTAACTCTAAATGAACACATGCAAATGGGAATTTGTCAGTTCACACCAGAAGATTTTTACACACAGATGCAGATTTTTGATGCACAAGTATTCAGATTCTATATTACAAGTTCTCAATTTAAATTTACAAGTGCGTTCTTTTTGACACATTTTTACCTTCATAGAGTTGGCTGACGAATTCGACAGCGATGAAGACGGGGATGAGGCGGACACGAACGCCGACCTCCTAACTTCAGGCAGTTCAGTGCTGGAGGATGACAGCCCGGGTGAGGCAGAGTGCGATAACAGCACCTCTGCCCCGGCTCCAGCTTCAGCGGGGGGACGCGATGTTACAGGGCCGGAGCTGGCTGGTGACGGGGCTGAGCCACCAGCGGCCCTTGTAGACTCACCTCACCCAACGCAGCAGGTTTCTGAGGTTAACTGTTACCCTGAAACATACAGAAAATTGGCTTACTGGGATCTGGAAGTGGAGAAAAGGCGTCTTATTGTTGGGGATTCAAATTTGTCCAGGATTCCAGACTACTCCATCCCAGATCTACAGATCGAGAGTTATCCAGGTGCTAATTTTCGCCATATGCGGGCTTTGTTTGAGATAGCCCTCGTTCCGGGTAACTTAGGGGTTCCGGATGTGGTTATTGCAGCCGGCATCAACGCCAGAAGTCGGAACATTAAAGAAACCGCTGTTAAACAGCTCCAGCAGGCTCTGAAGATGGCTAAACACAGATGTCCATCTGCTGTCATTTGGGTTCCCCTAGTTAATTTTTCTAGTAATTTATCTGAAATGGAGCAGAATAACATGATACTATTAAATCAGCATATTGAAAAAAAAATATGAGACACATCCCCCTGCTGGAGGATTCTCATTTTGCAACAGAAGAAGATGCAATTAGCTGGACCCAGGATACGGCAAGAGCAATCTTGGAACATTGGAGGTCCTATTTAAAGTGGAATGTCCACTAAGTCCATTTAGGGTGGAGTTTGAAAGGGGACAGCCCCTTAGATCTCAAATTAACATGGTTTTTATTATAAAATGTTGCCCGGACAGAATAACAAAGTGACCTCCTCAATAAAGGTGTGACTCTTATTCAGTAACGTTCCAAAAAATCTGATCCAAAACACAAGATTGTAGTTATCTTATTTCCTTTTCCTTGGGTGATAAACATTTGGTGGGACAAACCAAAACTTCTGTTAGCACAAAAATGTGACAACATAAATATAATATTGTTCATAATAGAGGTGCATACCCCACTGGTCGAGCAATTTCTTATGACCCAGGGTTTTGTTTAGGGTGAACAGTGTGAGAGATGTTGTTATCATTGTTACTGTTTTTATGGTTATGGTTATCATTGTTATTTTATCTATGTTTACTATTACTTTTTTAACCCTACCCCTAACCTTGCCTCTAACCCTAACCTTAACTTAATTTTAACCCTAATCCCAACCGTTTTGCAGTGTTTATAAATCCAAATAATCCTAATAAGAAATCAATAACTGAGTGGGAAGAAAAAGGTTTGATTCACGTGTCCTTTTGCCTGGTACAGCAGCATGCAGGCAGGGGAGGGGCTGGGAACACGCAGGGCCCATGCCTTAGGACAGTGGTCCCCAACCACCGGGCCGCGGACCGATACCGGGCCGCGGGACACTTGGCACCGGGCCGCGGAGCGGTTCCAGGCCGCGGGAAATTTTTGCATCGGGACGCACAGAAAGAAAAAATAATTTCCATTTTATTGTTTTTTTCCGACAAAAACGTTTTATTTTGAAAAGTGACCGGATTCACTTTACACTTTACTGTTACATCTGTCACACTTAACGCACGTCAAAGTCGCGACAAGGGGAAAATTATAATCATTATTGTTATTATCATTACTAAAGAGAAAATACCATCCCCGGTCCAAAATTAAATCAAATTAAATCTGTCTTGCGTTGCACCTCAAACCCCCCCCCCCCCCCCGGTCCGCGGTAAACGTGCCTTGCGTTGTACCGGTCCACGGTGACAAAAAGGTTGGGGACCACTGCCTTAGGACACGCAAAACCCACGAGGCCGACGCGTGCTCCTTGGTAAGACAGTGGGAATAAAAGAGCCCCCCCTTTTGTCTCTCACTTCACTTTTCCGCCTGTTCAGTCAAGTTGTAGCTGTTGGGATGTGCATTGAGCCTGATGAAGGCAGATTTTGGCCGAAACGCGTAGCGCGAGCACATTTTATTCAAATTTTGATTTGTTTGGTTTTTTTACGTTTTTTATAAATAAAAAACCCTTCTTTAAGTGGTTGTCCCGCTTTTGCTTTTTTTCCTTTTTCATTTTTTCCAAATACCGAACCTTTTCCTGTTTGAAAAAGCGTAACACCTGCCATGCACTTCTACGACGGAGATGAAAATGGAGGTGCTTGGACCACGGTGCGCTACGGGAGAAGACGCTACAAGAATCCTCGGGCGCTGAACTTTAATTACTTGGGCCGACCGGACCGCAGGTTGGCCTGTTACGTCATCATAAAACTCACCGACTTCATAAGACCATCTGCACCTACAGCAGAAACCCGGACCAAAATTTACAATAACACCACCCAATGGACGCTTAACACAATCACAATACTTGGACAACATTACACACATATAATAGACTCCATATCCACTGGTCCCTACAATGATCTAGCTTTTCACATAGCCACAGGTTGGGCCCGCAAACGATACGGTTCGAGACTGTCCTCCGGAACTCTCACTACAGCTCATCAAGTGCTATGTCCCACTGTGAGTCCCACTTCCTCTAATCCGCCTGTCACCCTCTCAAACATGGACTTCCCACCCCTCCCTGAAGCCCAAGCACCACACAAATTTCACCCTTTTGCCGGCCCCTCCCCCATGCCCACAACCCTACCTGGTTCTTCAAAAAATACCCTTTTACCCTCTTATTATCCGGTTCATAATACCCTCTGGTCAACTCCACAGATCCCTGAACTCCTCCCCACCCGGTCCATAAGAAGAGGACCCATCAAACCACCACCCTACCATCCTACTCCTCCATCGACCAACCCTACCCCTCTGCTCCAAAGAAATAGAACGACCAGCCGGGGAACAACCTCAAACAAGGGTGATCCTCAACCAGCTGCACCCACCAAGCCTATCCAACAAATCCCCCTCCCGCAACCCATGACTGTCTCATCTCACACCCAGAAACCTCCACCTGGCTCTGTGTTAACACTCTCATCTCTGGTTCAAGTCCATCAACCGCCATTGAAATCTCCCCTCACACTGACCCCTAACCCTGATCTTGACCCTGACCCTAACCACAACCCCGACCCCAACCCACAACCAATCGCACCACAATTTTCTTCGAATGTTGCAGTTCACTTAACTGATGAAATCATCCCATTTTCTCAACAGTCCATTACCCTGGAGTGTCCGGCTGGGCCGCAGAGCCCCCCTCAGAGCATAACCAAGCAAGATGATGAGGTTAAAAACATGATGAGAGGGAACATAAAGGTCAACCACGACCAGAAATTAGCCCACTCTGAAACCTCCACTTCACAAAGTGGGGGGTCTCTGTGGCCTACTGTGGCGTCCGGGGCTTCGTCTGCTCCACCCCTGGGCACCTTCTTATCCTCAGATGCCCCTCCCCTTGCCAATACGGTCCTGCAACCAATGTCCCCTCATCCCCTACCCACCATCTCATTTCTACAAGATCATATTCACTCAGGATTGACCATGTCCTCCTCTTTGCCCCCATCCCCTGAACATGCTGTTCTGACTCCATCGGCCCCACTCCTGGTACTTACCTCTTCATCTCCATCAGCTTCTTCCACTGGACATACTTCCCTGTCCCCACCATCCCCTCCTATACTCACCTCTCTTTCGCTAACTCACCAGAGTTTATCAACCCACTCTCCTCCCCAAACTACAACTACGGATCAGCCAATCTGTATAGAACCTACAATCCCTTCCAGCTGCACTCTCCCTCCTTCTATGGACCCAGCCTTAATGGCTATTCCACACTACCCTCCCAAACCAAACCCCAAACTCTATAAACCAACCATCCATCCCTCAAGACCCAACCGCAAAGTCCAGGACTGGTTCTTCAAACCCAAGAAGACGGTCCTAATATTAGGAGACTCCAATATCAAACGTATCCCACCCCACTGCTATGAACAGATACAACTGGACTGCTACCCCGGAGCAAATGCTTACCACTTCCTCAAAATCTGTGAAAAGACTCCTTCCTATCCCCAGGTCAAAATTGTCATTTTTTTCCGTGGGGATCAATAATAAAGACCAAGACCCCAAGCAGACCACCCTCAAACAACTTAAATCCCTCTTCCGACTATCCAGGTCGACCTTCCCCAATGCTGACATCTATTTCCCGGTCATGAATTTCTCTTCCAATCTCACTCCCTCCCAAAAGTACAACCTGAAACTAGTTAACAACACAATGGTTAATACATTCCCCTGTCTTTTGGAAATTCCACACGACACATTCCACACAGAAACAGACAACATTCACTGGACCCCTTCTACAGCTAAACTCATTTTTGATAACTGGTTACAACAATTAAATTTACATTGAATTATAAATCTATCCCGACATCCTCATCCCAAACTCGCAATACACACTCATCCCAGGACCTGGGCTGGGACTCCCAATCCAACATTCTTAACCTCTCTACCCTCTTCACTCCCTCCCCAACACAATGCACAATCCTGGAGAGGGGGCTCTCCTTCATTCCCAGACCCACTCGCCTTGACTGGGAGGAACTTCAAAGGGACCTTCATCTTTACCATAGACGACTAAAACTTATTGACTACTTTTCCAGCAACACCACAGACTACCAGCACATTCCATTCACTCATCAGTCACATTGGGAACCAGAACAGTCAAGACTACACCAACACCTCAACACCCTAATTCAGGCAGATAAACGGGCCCTACAATGGTTTCGTCCTCCGACAGATGTCCCAGACAATCTGTCGGGGGATGAACGCAAGGCCCTTAAAGAACTTATTCATAACCCTAATATCATTTTTAAACCTGCAGACAAAGGCTCTAAAATTGTTATCATGGACCGTCACCAATATCTACTGGAAGCTAATAGGCAACTCAACAATACCACCTATTACAGACCCATAGACGATTGTATCCAAGCACAAACCCAAATCACCCTTCGGACCATAATTCAGACACTTTACAACAAAAAATACATTACAGCCAAACAACAAGACTTTTTATTTGGACCAGATGCACCACGACCAAGATACTTCTATCTACTTCCAAAAATTCACAGAGACCCACAGACCTGGACCATTCCCTTTGAAGTTCCTCCCGGACGACCCATAGTCTCTGACTGCAACAGTTCAACTTATCATGCCTCACAATACATCGAACACTTCTTGGGCCCCCTCTCCACCAGACACCCCAGCTATGTCAAAGACTCATACCACTTCCTGGAGATAATCCGGCCCATGGCTGTCCCCACAACAGCTTATCTCTTCACCTTGGATGTAAACAGCCTGTACACCAACATCTACACCCAAATAGGCCTACAAACCCTCCAACATGTTTTTCAAAATTACCCAGACCCCAAGAGACCAGACAGGGAATTACTCCAGCTCATAGAACTCTGTCTCAACAATAATGATTTTCTCTTCAACAACCAATATTTTCTCCAGATCTATGGGACAGCCATGGGCCAGAGATGTGCCCCCTCATATGCCAATCTGTACATGAGTGAGTGGGAACGAGAGGCCCTGGCCAAATGCCCTCTGAAACCCACCCTTTTCCTCCGTTACTTGGACAATATTTTTGGTATCTGGCCCCATTCTCTAATGGAATTCCAAGACTTTATCAATATTCTCAATACTCATCATTCTTCCATATCAGTCAAATACGCAATAGAACTTCAAGAAATCAATTTTCTGGATGTAACAATTTCATTTACGGCCTCCAGCACCGCTCACAAATCTATCCAGACCAAAGTTTTCTTTAAACCCACCGACACTCATTCCCTCTTACATAAATCCAGTTACCATCCTAAACACACCTTCAAAGGCATTATCAAATCACAAATCATCCGATTCCATCGTATTTGTTCTAATCCCACTGACTTCCATAATGCCACCAGTCCTCTTTTCAAAAGCCTTCGCCCTCGAGGTTATTCCAAACGATTCCTCCGCTCCATCAAATATTCCACCTTGGCCTCTCTTGCTCCCACTCGCTCTCCCCCCTTCTTTTCAGCCCAGGTCCACTCATTCCGGCCACCAAGCCCTTCCCCCTACCCTAATCAGGGTCTGTATCCCAAACCCCGCCCCATCTCTCCTGAGAGCCCGAACCTCCCCTCCCATTCCCAAGAGTCTAAACAGGCTTCTACAAGCCCCTACCCGAACCAGGGTCTGTACCCCCCCACCCCAGGGCTTGTTGGCCAGGACCCGCCTTACACACAACAGACTCAAACGAATTCAAATCCCCTTCAATTAATCCCCTTCGTCTCCACATTCTCACATAGAACTACCCCTCTCCTCAGGACCATCAAACATAATTTTTCAAATTTTCAGAATCACCACCCGACATTTCAAAATCATAAAACTATATTAGCTTACAGAAAACAAGAGCCTCCAGTCTATCCTCACTAGATCAAAATATACAGATAACACAAATACTCCCCTGCTTCCCCATCAACAGCACTACAAACCAAGGAAATTCATCACTAATCCTCATACTGGCACAGGTTTTCCAACATTAGGTTCTTTTTCCATCACAACCACCAATGTAGTCTACATCATCACCTGCACACTCTGCCATATTCATTACATCGGGGAAACTAAACACACCATCCACACCCGTTTGACACAACATCTCTATAACATTGGGGCAGGTCGTCTTGGCACCCATCTAGTCCAACATTTCCAATCCCACGAACCCACTCACCTCATCATTTCCGGCCTGGAAAGCAATGATCGCTGGACCACTGGGCAGAGGAGGAGGGCAGAAAGGATTTGGATACACAAACTTGGGACAGCTGCACCGGGGGGGCTTAATGACGAGTAACCACTCTGATATGCAAACTCCCCCCCCCCCCCCAATACTCCCACGTTTACACCTTAATGTCATTAAACTTTTCTTTTTTTATTTTTTTTTTTAATTAATTTAACTGTTTTCCCACTATCATAGACTGCTTTCATAATGAATCACCCATCAATGTTTAACTC
Organism: Oryzias curvinotus; assembly: GCA_023969325.1. Classification (NCBI taxonomy): domain Eukaryota; kingdom Metazoa; phylum Chordata; class Actinopteri; order Beloniformes; family Adrianichthyidae; genus Oryzias; species Oryzias curvinotus. The sequence goes on along the minus strand of CM043712.1, from coordinate 36,710,731 downwards.
AACTGGTAAACCGTTTAGCTATAATGCTCAAGATTCAGGGTTCAAGTCTCCCCTTCCCCCATTTTTTTTTCCACTTTCTTAAGGTTCTCCAGGATCTTATGGTTGTCTGTTTTATTACTAACCTTTTAGGAATACATTATTTTAGCATGTTGCATGTTGTATATATTTATTCTAATGTATGAATTTATTTTGTTTTAGCACTTACTTTTAGCACTTATCACCATTGTACAGCACTTGTAATACTAACCTTTTAAAGCACTTCCCCTGGAAACCTTTCTTCTCACTTATCAAAAACAAAAAAGGTTTTTTTTTTTTGGTCAATGCTTTTTACTTTCACTTAAGGGCAACACAATGTTCTTAGCTCCTATTGACCTGTCTTGCGTACCATGCTGGAAACCAAGGTTCAATTCCAGCTCCCTCCACCCCAATGAAATAAAATTTTAAATTTATTTATTTTATTTGTATTTGTTTATTTATTTATTTTCTCTGTTTCCTCTTTTCAGCTCAGTTGGCCCGTGCTAAAAAAACGTTAAACTCAACTCTTACCTAACCCCAACCCCACCCCTAACCCTAACCCTAACCCTGAAACAAAAGTAAAAAATACAGTTAAGGGGAGATGAAGGTGGAGCCATGGTGGAGACAGAGATGGCCCGTGCATCAGGGCTCCATGCACTGTAAACCCTAACAGTTGTACTGGCTCATAACTATTAAGGTTACCAAACTTAAATGTCATTTTGTAGTTGATTCAACTATAAAGTATTAAGCTCTATCAACATTTTTTCAAATTTAATGTAACAGTGCTCAATATTTTAAAGTTTATTTGTATCTACCACTCAAAAATTTTAAGAACCCTGAAGTAGCGTCATGACGTCATCACGTTCTGGTGGGAGGGTCTTTCGTTTTCTCAACGTTAGCTCAGGTGGCCATGTTGGATTTACCGAATGCGAGTATGCGACGTTTGAAATTGAAAATCGAGCATTTTATTTTTCTGCAAAGCGTTGCGCTTTTGCCCCGCTTCAAGACGCCCCAACCTCGTTTTTTTTCCATCCGCCTCATCGCTGATGTTTTCCTCAGTGGCGCCGTCTTGTCTTCAGCCCTGATTTAATTTGGTAAGTTGTATTGTTCATGGTTTACTATATTTCGAATGAAATGCTTTAAAAATGTTCTTATACTACCGTAAATGTGCTTTACTGTTTAAACATACGTGTGTTACGATCTTTTAGAGCTTAATGTGACAAATGTACTTTAGTTCGTCATAGCAGACGTATGGTGAGCCAAACCCAAAATGCGTTTCTGCCCGCAAGTTTAAGTTACGACAGTGATGAGTTTTTTTCACAGGTAGGAATGATCTGTTATGCTGCAATCACACTAACGTAATCCTCGTGTGAAATTCGCGTTGGAGGCCTCTGTTTGTGGCTAAAGTTTGCTGCTGGACACATGTCCAAAAATGTCACTCAAACCCTCTAACGGTTGTGTGGGAGGAGCTACCGCCAAAAGTTTTAAGCCTGGTTGCTACATGGAAGCATTGGGTTGTGAATGCAGCTTTAAGCTTTTATAAATCACCGATCTCCATTATAAAAAGGGTTTTTGTAAAAATAAATTAATCAACGTGCTCGTGGTGTTGTGTTCAGGTACCGAACTACAGAGTGTTCAGTGTTTCATCTCCAGGCAGACGCCAAGGCCAGTGAGGTAACTTGTCTCCTGATCAGTTATTTGTCTAGAGCTATTAAAAAAAATGCAATAGTTTGTGTAGTGCAATAAATGTTTTGATCAGAATATAATTGAAACATTTTTCTTTACCATTGAAAAATCTCATTTGGTCTTTTTTCAGATACTGAACTTCACCAGAAAGTCACCATTTCACCAGAAATGAGGTGTCAGTGGGTGAGTTTTATACTTATTTAATATATTCATCCTGAAATACTTCCATTATTAGATTTATACGGCAGCATGGAAACATTTATGCACATTTTAACTAGCCAAAGGTCTAAATAGAGTTGAAATTATTTACAATTTAACCAAACATATTTAGATTGCAGGCTGAAGGTGGCACAATTGAATGGAGGTGCAAGTTGTGTTCTGCTACTTGAGCACTATGCAGTACTACATATAATACTGCAGTACTACATAGCCAATATTCCAAGGTGTTTCCACTGCCATGCATGTGGAGACACTTTGGAATACAATAATACAATAATGTTGCATTAGCACCATTCCATCATTTGAAACCATGAAAACTCATCTGTCAAGATCTGAAATGGATTCATGTAGAGTAGATGCAGTCAGAGGAAATTGTGCAGTTTTTACATGTTTGTGGGACTTAAAGCTGCCTTTTTCTGAGACTAAGTCCACCAAAACAGACAGGAACTGGCCAGCTTGGTTAGGATTTATGACCTCCAGGTGAATTTCTAATGTGCATAATTAAAAAAACGGATAACAAATCCTTTGTAAACAGCAGTGAGAAGCCAAGGTGTAACTTGCCTTAAAAATGACTTTGGGTCTTTGGCCTGAAGTGGATCAAGCCATAAACACTGTATTGTACTCTCACTAGAAATAGACATCTAGAAAAGGTATCATTTTATTATTTCTTAAAGTTCCTTAAATAATTATTGGAAGTGTTTGCACTGCATTTCCTTCAATGGTAATGGATATTTCTTTTTATTCTTTTAGGACCAGCATGATGTGAACATGAGACGGGCACTTGTCCTCCATGGACTTCCTGTTTATCTGAATGAAGATGCCTCCAACTTCTTCAAGACCTGTACTGTAAGTGTACATGACTCCCTGTCAATGCTTTTCTCTAATCCTTTAATATTGATTGAGATTTTATTGAGTGACATAATAAATAGGCAATTGTTTGTAGTTTGTAAACTGAGTAATATTTTTAAATGGTTTTAAGAATGAGACTGAAGATGAAAGGCGAACATCAGGGACTCCTGATTGGAGGGAGCGGGAACCTTTTCGTTTACCTTTTCTGCTCCTGATCCATCATTATATGAATAAAGAAAAATGAAGCTTTAGTCTTAAATTATTTTATAAATGTCCTCCATTTTCAGAAAAATGCTAAAGAACTTTTTAAAAACACAATTTTAGTTGGAGTTGGTCCTTAAAGCATCACAGCCAGTTGATTAAAAGCTAACAGAATATTAGCATGAAAAGATTCACATTGACAGGTGGCAGGAATGTCAGTTTTGGACATTAGTGTGATGAATATCTTTGTGGGTCTGAACTCATCTGTGTTTTTTGTTTTGTATTTTCCAGAATACCAGACCTCACAGACACTGCTGGGGTTCTCCTCTCAGTTGTCGTGGTGACGCTCCTGATGCTGCCGTCAGTGGTCCCACAGATCTGGCTGACTGATCTCTTCTACTCTTCGGGGACATCTATGCTCTGGACCTACAGCACCCCAAAAAACTTGAACTTGCCTTCACAGTTATTCAGAACGCTGTCATGAGCCGTGAGGACAGCAAACCACTGAAAGGACATTTATTGACGCTGAAGAATGTTTCGTTGAGTGAGCCTTCCAGAATGGACTATTTGTTGGTTTAAGTGTTATGCTACTAATGTTTTTGTTGTGATCATTTGCTTTTTCTGCCGTACAATACAAAACCAACACTTTTTGTCAATATGTTGTGTGGCACTCTTATAATGCAGTTTTATTTCACTGATTGTTTCTTCGTCCTCTTAATATTTGTGCTTTTTTTTTTAAAAGAGCAATTAAAAAAAAGTGTATTAAGCAATCACTATTGTGTGACTTTCATGTTTGTTGGTTTTTATCAATGTTAGCTTTTAAAATGTTGTTGTGGGGCAGTATCAATACCTCTGTTTAGAATATATTTCAAGTAGAAACATTTGAAGCTGAAGAATTTTTAATATTTTCAATGCTACACATTTAATGAGTTAGAGAATTTATAAAACATTTGAGTGAATTTTACATATTTTATGAGTTGAGTAATATTATAAAAATATAGTTAAAGTGTTTTTTTTAGTTGGAAAAAATTAAAAACTTTGAGTAAATAATCACTCTTTTATAAGTTGAGGAATCTTAATATTTTCAATATGAAATAATACAAATTTAAGCCAACTGACAATATAAATTTTAATAAACGTTAACTTAAAAGTTTTAATAATATAACTAAAAAACTATTGTGTAATCTGTTACAAAATAATTTTTAAGTCTGTCAACTCGTTAGGGTTTACAGTGTGCTTAACAGCATGGAGTTCTCATTTTTCCTTCTCCTAACCAGCCAGAGCCCTCTGCTTCTTTGCCAGGCTTCTGTCTTTTCTCCTAGATCATCTACCTCCATTGGGAATGACGCATGCTGCAAATATGCAATTAGTTTAATTTTAATTGAAACAAATGAAAAAGTATTTGTTTAAATGCCAATTTGAAGGTCTGACTTGTAACTTTATATAATATAATTTCATGTGTTGTGGTTCAAGTAGTTTAAAAGTGATTTTTCTATGTGTAAATAGTTTAAAAGTGATTTTTCTATGTATAAGTACAAAATTACGACTGTTATTGAATGCAATCCTCCGAGTTCGTAAATTCCAACACTCCACCGGGCCAGTGGAGGGCGCATTCTGCCCGGAGATAAGGAGCGATTGGTCAGTGAGGACCCCAGGTGCATTGTGGTTGGTGATCCGTCTTGAAGACGTTCTTTTGACTCTGAACTCCAGACGGAGCAGACCACTCGGAGCGCAGCTGCATCTGCAGGTTGTTCAAGTTCTTTACACATTTATTCAAAGCCTTTTGCCTGACGAAGACTTTTCACTGTTCGAAAAGTTGCAACTTTGGCTTGTATATTTATATTTTTTGTGCCTGAACGCTCCAGAAAAATAAACCAAAATCCCTCGGTAAAAGCACGCCTCGTCCTCCATTTTGTTTCATCATTAGCACCTTAGCAGCTAAATCTGAAAGAGCTAACTGAGCCAATATGCCACCGAGGCCTCATGAAAATGACTGGATTCTAGTCCAATCCAGGAAACGCAGCAGGAGAGGCCGTGTCTTTGAGCGAGGCAGAAGCACATTTTTATGCCATCCAGAATGGAGCAATGGCTGCTCCTATGGCTACGCTGAGGTCGCTGGGGAGCACATACAGCGGGGAGAACCCAGCTTCCTTCACCAACAACATGCAAGACGCCGCAGCACACCGCCAGCATCTGATCACTGGCATGTTTATCCTGACGGCGAGGAGAATCCACGGCGGAGCATCAGACCCGCAAAACAATATGGCGGCCACTGGGTAAAAACACGGGGAGACGCAGCCAGAGCGCCCCCACACAGAGTGCAGTCGGATGACCCGGACTTCCCCCAAAAGGTGCGTGTCATCAATAGACTCATCAAAGCGGTGCACCACCTCAATAATGTGTCCAAGGAGGTATATCCTCCATCTTTACATAGAATAGGCCAAAATCTGACACAAATCATCAAACCTGCTTTCCCCAACTTACAAATACAGACTCTTATTGAGGGAAATGCCAAAAATTGGACTTATACCACCATCCTGATGCTGAGAGAGCACTATCAGAACATTATAGACGTGGAGCTGAACACACTCTCCCAGCTTTCCACAGACGGTTGGAGGGGACCTCTTGAGATCGCCACCTGCTGGGCAAAGAGACACCTGGGCGCGCGACTGAAGCAGGAAACCCTGGACCAGTGCCTGAACATGCTCAGCACCGGATTAAGAGCACCGGCCCCCCCCTCTCCTCCTCCCTGTGTTTCAGAACTAACAGAGGAACTAGAGGGAGACGTAAGCTTGGAGCTGGCTCCATCACCTTCACCAGCAGTCCAGCCCCGAACCACAAGGCCACAGAGACCAGCAGAAGCACATAAACGTGCTCCTAGGAAGACCAGGAGGAAGAGCACAGAGTGGGACCGGTCACCTCTGCTCCAATCTACAGAGATGAGTGACACAGAATATTCGCCCCCCACATCTCCTCCCCATCATCTTTCTTTGATGACTCCTCCTCCATCACAAGTTAAGATCGCCCCTGCAGCTAAACCATCTCCCATTCCGGAGATGCAGCCAGCAGATGAACAACGTGCGTCCCAGGAGCAAAACACTGAGGCTCCTCACTCCACCCGAGCAGGACCTGCAGCATCCTCTGCAGCAGCTGTGCAGGTATGCACCCCAACACGACATCCCATCACTCCACGCAAATTCACAGACTGGCATCTCCACATACATCAGGAGACAGTCGTCGTGGGAGATTCAAATACCGGCAGACTTCCATCCTTTAAAGCTGACCACATTCAAGTGGACAGCTTTCCTCAAGCCACATGGCACCACGCTGAGTTTCTGCTAAAAAACGCCACCTTCTACACTGAACCAAAGACTCTGCTACTATCATTCGGCATCCACCAGAGAACACACGAGGACAAAGATGTCCCAGTGACGGAAATGTTCCAAACGGTGAAAGTGGCAGAAGAACTTTTTCCAGAGGCCCAAATAATTGTCCCTGCAATCGGCTATTCACCTCGTCTGCCACTACGAGAAAAAGCAGTTCTCGACCATTTGAATGAACATGTCCAGGAACTGTTTAATCACATCCCTCTTTCAGGTGACCCCATTGAGACGGGCCAGAACAATGTGGACTGGACTGCAGACACAGCCGCAAGAGTGCTGCAATACTGGAGCTCTTGGTTAAAATGACTCTTCCCTAAATCTGCTTTGGAGGGATAGAGAGTTCATGTTGTTAACTTGCATTTGAACGTTTGTTTCTTTGCTTTCAGTACAGCTCCAGCACAAAGGACGGCTTACAACCAGGGTCTCTCCCTCTTTATTCAGAAGAGGAAGCTGATGTCTAAACCAATTAGGTCCTTTTCTTTCCTTTCTGGTTTTCTCCAGCAGAGGGAGTTAAAGAGTCACATAATCTGAATGTTTTATTTTGTCCTTTCCTTTGGGCTTAACCATGGCTTTTTGACCTTCATTTAACCACCTTCATTTAACTGACCCTAATCCCAACCAGGGGAATACATTCTCTAACCCTAACCAGGTGAATTTGGTCCCCTAATCCTAACCAGGTGTTTTTTTTGCTCTAACCCTAACCTGTTTTGACCCATAAGGCCTTATACTTACCCACTTTAACATTTGGATCCAAAATGATGCTATAATTTTACCCATACTTACCTGCTGTGATGACCAGACAGCTCTCTTCATGAGAAAAGACCCTGAAAGAAAAGTTAAAAAATAAAGTTTAGGGGAGATGAAGGTGGAGCCATGGTGGAGACAGAGATGGCGCGTGCATCAGGGCTCCTTGCTTAACAGCAGGGAGTCCTTATATTTCTTACTCCTAACCCTAACCCTAACCCTAACCCTGTTTACCCCTCATCATCAAGGGGCACTCCGCACTCTAAGAACTGTGTTTATTTGATCACCTGTCTGAAATGTGGGCTGCAGTATGTGGGGGAAACAGGAAACTCCATATTGATCAGGTTCACCCAACACAGATATAACATACTCAAGCACAAAAACCCCCACACACATGTAGTCTCTCATTTTATCTCCCATGGATGGGATTCTGTCAGTGCGTCAGTAATTGAGACTAACCCCAGATGGACCACAGCTCAGAGACGCAGAGCTGAACGGATTTGGATCACAAGACTTCAAACCACACATCCAAAAGGGCTCAATCAGAAGGGCCCTTAATAACCTCAACAATTTTATTCATTATTTATTTCGAATTTACACATTTAACCCCCCCCCCCCCCCCCCCCCCCTTTTCCTAACCCTAACCCTTGGACCTTTGCCTAACTCTAATTTTTGAACCAAAAAAACCCCCCCTTTTTAACCCTTACCCCTGGGCTTAACCCTAATCTCAACCAGAACCTTTTGTTCTGCTCTAACCCTAACAAAGTCCATCAGGATAATATTCAACTATAACCCATAAAGCTGGGAGAGCGATCTGTTTCCCCCACATACTTCATTTATCCCAAACAAGGATCCTAGTTGAGTCTGAGGGAGGATGACCTCTGGACTGGGTGCCAAGATGGCCCGAGCATTAAAATCACGCCGCCTTCGGCGGCGCGATTTTCAGTCAATTTCCCCTAACCCTAACCCCTAACCCCTAACCCTAACCCCTAACCCCTAACCCTAAGGGATGGACTGTGCACCGCCCACCTTCTGCGGAAGGGGGGCTACAACCCTTCGCCCTAACCCCTAACCCTAACCCTGACCCTTGACCCCAACCCCAAACCCCCCCCCCCCATTTATTTATTTATTTATTTATTTATCTTTTAATTTTTCCTATAGATTAATCAAAATTAAAATTAGGATCTCTAGGGCTCTTTTTAGGAACAGCAAAACTTTTATACTAACCTATTTTAACTGTTTTTATTCATGTCTTTTAACCTGCATGTTTTTTATATTTTTTTTATATATTTTTTTATGTTTTTAATAAGGCATGGCACTTAATTTTAGCACTTATTTTAATGTACTAACAGTTTTGCATGGATATTGACCATGTTTTAGCACTTGCTTAACTTTGCTGCTTCTAATGTACCCACAAGATCCTTTACCGCTCAGATTTAATTGATCTTTAATTTTTTTTTTTTTTTTTTTTGGGTTTCTTTGTCTCCCTTCCCTTTCTTATCCCCCTCAGCACCCAACATTCATTGTAAGGCTTGGTAGCCTAATGGTAGTGATGACTACTCTTCACGCAGGCATCCAGGGTTCGAACCTAGACCGGGCGGACTGACAGTTTGAGTTTGAATTCTCCTCCACTCATTTTACTGTTTATTTTTTTATTTTCTAGCTTTTTCCTCCCCCCTTCTTTCAGTACAGCAGGCCAGTGCAAACAAAATACAAACGTACTTTTGCAAACCCCAACCCTAACCCCTAACCCCAACCCCCAACCCCTAACCCCTAACCCCAACCCCAACCCCCAACCCCCAACCCTATTAGCACTTATTTTAACTTACTAACACTTTTGCATGGCCTTGTATTATTAATTTTTTACTCACCATGTTTTTAGCACTTTTACAGATTTGCTCTTCCAAAATGACCTACAGTATTTTACATTAAACTAGAATTTCAAGCAATTACTTTTTATCTTTAATTATTTATTTATCAAACCCCCCCCTTTTTTTTTTTTTTTTTTAAATTAACTTTTTTCCCCCTTCCCTTTCTTAGTCCCCCACCAACCCACAATGTTCAGTGAAGTCTATAGACCAATGGTTAAGGCATTCGTCTTCCATACAGGCAACCAGGGTTCAAGTCCAGGCTTAGCTTATTTCAACTTAGCGTACTTGGTCTTGTTTTTTCTTTTGACTTTTCATTATTACTATTAATTTTTTTTCTTCTTTCCTCAGTACAGCAGGCCCGTGCAATTAAAGTACAAACGTACCACCCCAAACCCCAACCCAAACCCCAACCCTAACCCTAACCCTAACCCTAACCCTGAACGTCACGCTTAGTCCAAAAACCACAGAGAATTCTATGCAGCTATCAATAAGATCTACAGTCCCAGGAGTAAAACCACACATCCAGTACGGTCGAAAAGTGGCACCCTTCTTACATCAACCCCGAGCATCAAGGGTAGATGGGTGGAACACTTTAGCGAGCTACTTAACCAACCAACAACTGTTGACGCGAGTCTTATTAATGATATCGAACAGCTCCCAACCAATGTCTCACTTGAGCTTCCAATAACTGAAGAGGAACTTGATATTACACTCAAAAATACAAAACTTGGTAAAAGCCCCGGTCCTGATGGTGTTTTGCCTGAAGTACTTGTACATGGTGGTAATACCCTAAAAGCATTCCTTTTCAAGATTATTTCAATGTTCTGGATCACTGAAAACATATCAGAAGTTATCGACCCAAACATCACCATCCTCTTCAAAAAGGGAGATCGAAGTCAATGCGGGAACTATCGAGGGATTTCTTTGTTAAGTGTGGTGGGGAAAGTGTTTGCTGATATCCTCTTACAGAGACTCAAACGCATAGCTGACAAGGTTTATCCCCAGTCACAATCCAGATATCGTGAAAACAGAAGTACCATTGATGGAATCTTTACTCTCAGACAACTTATGGAAAAAGCTAAAGAACGTCAAAATATGTACATTGTTTTTGTTGATTTTACCAAGGCTTTCGACACCGTAAACAGGGACTTTCTCTTTAAAATCTTGAGTAAGCTCGGCTGTCCACCAAAGTTCGTCAGACTGATTCAAAGTCTTTATTCTCAAGTTAATGCCCGTCTTATTGTCGATTGAGTCTTGACCGAATCGTTTGAATATAACAGTGGTGTGAAACAGGGATGTAAGTTAGCACCCACACTGTATGGTATCTATGCTTCAGTTCTTCTTTTACTTGCATACAAAAATATTACCCAACAATTCCGCATCAAAATAAGATTCCGCTACAATGGTGATCTATTTGACTTAAAGAGATTGAAAGCCAAAACCAAAACTTTTACTAACTTTATCAGAGAAGCACAGTACGCCGATGACATCGCTATCTTTAGCGACTCCTCACTTGGTCTGCAGACATTGCTAATGGCATACAACGACATGGCAAAACGAATGGGTCTGTCTATCAATATCCAAAAGACTGAAACTATGTGCATTGGTCCGGAAGAGCAGTTTTTCATCAACGGCAAGCCAATCAAAAATGTAAACCGTTTCAAATACCTAGGGAGCATTGTTACCAGCGACTGTTCAGTAAAAGAGGAACTAGTCACACGTACACAAGCTGTATCATCTGCGTATGGTCTGTTACGTCAACATGTTTTCGATTCCCATGACCTTATACCCTCGACAAAGCTGAAAGTTTATACCCAAGGTTTGGTTCAGAAACCTGGACACTGTACCGACATATCAATCAGCTTCGGACAGTCCAACAGCGTCATCTGAGGAAAATATTAAGGATAAAGTGGAACGACTACATAAGCAACGAAGAGGTGTTACAGCGAGCGAATGCTGAGGATATTTAAATCACCTTAGTTAAAAGTCGTTTGCGCTGGCTCGGTCATGTATCTAGAATGGATAACAATCGTCCTGTAAAATCCCTCCTCTATGGTGAACTTGACAATGGTATTCGTCCTGTTGCTCGACCGAAACTAAGATGCAAGGACACTTGTAAAAGTATTCTGGAGTCAGGAAGAGTTTTAGATCAATTGAAAAGAATTGGTTACTGACGAACCACTCTGGAGAAGAACCATCGGAAATGTTTGTGAAGCCGTGAATGCAAACCGAATTGCAAGCTATAACCGAAGAAAGGAGCACCGAGCACAAAAGAAAGCCTTGAATAAAATTGTAACTTGATAGAGTTTGTCTTTATTATTTATGCTTTAAAGTGTTTTACCCATATTGGGTTTTAGGCGTATTATTCATCTACAAATAGCCTGGTCATTTATTAAAAGGTCAATTTCTAAATCAAATGAAGTTCGTTGTGTTTGTTCTGCCAGTTCAGCCGAATGTCACCAAATTAAAAGAAAACACTAGTCCTTCAGGAAAGTGCTTCAACAAATCAACCCTTAGGTCCAGCTGTGGCTTTCAATATTAAAATGCATTGACGCTAAAAACTAAAGAATTAAAAAAAAATTGTTTTCATATTTAGGTTTGAATATTCACAAAGAGGTGAAAAATAGAACTCTTTCAGATGGATTTGATTCTTTTAGGAGTCAATGGCCTCTTGTGTTGGATTTGATGGTTACAGTAGAAGGTTAGGACTCAGCGGCGGTTCTGCAACAACGCCACCGTGGTTTACGATTTCTGATGGTAGACTGGGTTTGGTTCCGGTTTTACGTCAGATTAACCCGACAACCCTCTGCATTTACCCGGACTTGGGACCGGCACATGAAAGCACTGGCCTGTGCTCCGTGTGGTTGCATTACCCTAACCAAAGCTATGTTTTGTGGTTAATCTATTTTAGGAACACTTGAATGTGGTTACATCCGTTAAATATAAATATTTCTCCAAAGATTTGTTAAAGTAAATTGCACTTAACACCTCACCTCTTCATACATTTTGAAAACACTCTGCTTTGTGTTAGATTTTTTTCAGCAAAATTATTATTTCTTTATTTAATCAAGTTTAAATAAACACCAACTTTTTTTTGAGAAATAAACTCCCAAATTTATTCTACAGTAAAACTCGTCTTTTAAAAACATCTTGCTTTGACATCTTGCTTTGACAGAGTCATAAATGAAGTAGAATTTTAAATAATTTGAACAAAATATATTTGTATGGAATTTAAATGGTTTGGCACCTTTTGAAACAAATCCAATAAAAGTGTTGTTTTAATTGTTACGAATTATTGTAAAGTTAAAAAAAAGCATAACTTAAAATGTAAAAAGTAAAAAAAAAAAAAAAAGGGTTAATTACCCCCAAGTCTCATCGTTTTTAAAAGCAAATATAGATTATGAAAATGAAGAACAAAATAAAGGATCAGAGACAAAAAATGATTTAAATTATACCTGAGATGCATTAGAATAGGCAGACAGGAAACGACAACTACACCACAACTACACAACTGTCATACTGAGAGTGCTGTGGGATTCTTCAGGGTAGTGGACTGAAATGCTCCCAATAATAAAATCATCATGGCAAAAAAATAAATAAATAAAAGCCCCAAGGCAATGAGAATGCCCCAACATAAGGGAAATGCCCCAACAAGATGAAATGCCCATACCCAACGCAAACGAAACACCCCAACGCAATCAAGATGCCCCACACAATGAAATGGTCAAGGCAATAAAATTATTGTAGCAATAAAATTTTAAAAGGCAATCAAGATGCCCCAACGCAAGGGATATGCCCCAACACAATCAAGATGCCCCAACGCAAGGGAAATGCCCCACACAAAAAGTATCGTGGCAATGAAATCTTTAAGACAATAAATATATCCTCATGGGAAAATGCCCCAGGCAATGAAATGCCCCACATAGGGGAATTTTAAAGGCAATGAAAATGCCCCAACGCAAGGAAAATGCCCCAAACAAATTATTGTGGCAATACGATTTTCAAGGCAATGAGAATGCCACACAAAAATGATCTTGGCAATTAAATCTTTAAGGCAATAAATATGCCCCACATAGAAAAATCCCCCAGACAATGAAATGCTTTGCAACGCAAGGAAAATGCCCCAACGCAGAGGGAAATGCCCCAACGCAAAAGAAAAATGCCCCAACGCAAAAGGGAAATGCCCCCAACACAAAAGGTAAATGCCCCAACGCAATGGTAAATGCCCCAACGCAAAGAGAAATGCCCCAACAAGATGAAATACCACAACCCAACACAATCAAAATGCCCCAACACAATCAAGATGCCCCAACGCAAGGGAAATGCCCCAAACAAACAAATTATTGTGGCTATACAATTTTCAAGGCAATGAGAATGCCACACAAAAAATGATCTTGGCAATGAAATCTTTAAGGCAATAAATATGTCCCACATAGGAAAATGCCCCAGGCAATGAAATGCTTTGCAACACAAGGAAAGTGCCCCAGGCAATGAAATGCCCCACATAGGGAAATTGTGAATGGCAATGCCTTAACGCAAGGGAAATGCCCCAACCCAATGCAATCAAAAGGCCCCAACATAAGGGAAATGCTCGAACGAGATATAATGCCCCAACCCCATCAAGATGCCAAAACGCAAGGGAAATGCCCCAAACAAATAAATTATCGTGGCAATACAATTTTCATGGCAATGAGAATGCCCCGCACAAAATTATCGTGGCAATAAAATTTTTAAGGCAATGAAATGCCCCACATAGGGAAATTTTAAAAGGCAATAAAAATGCCCCAATGCAATCAAAATGTCCCAACGCAATCAAGATGCCTCAATGAAAGGGACTAACCCCAAACAACAAAATTATCATAGCAATGAAATCTTTAAGGAACTAAATATTCCCCACATAGAAAAATGCCCCAGGAAATTAAATGCCCCACATAGAGAAATTTTAAAGGCAATGAAAATGCCCCAACGCAAGGGAAATGCCCCAAACAAAATTATTGTGGCAATGAAAATGCCCCAACGCAATCAAAATGCGCCAACGAGATGAAATGCCCCAACCCAATGCAATCAAAAGGCCCCAACGCAAGGGAAATGCCCCAAATAAATAAATTTTTGTGGCAATACAATTTTCATGGCAATGAGAATGCCCCGCACAAAATTATTGTGGCAATAAAAATGCCCCAACGCAAGAGAAATGCCCCAAACTTTCAAATTATCGTGGCAATACAATTTTTTAAGGCAATGAGAATGCCCCACACAAACATTATCGTTGCAATGAAAATGCTCCAACGCAATCAAGATGCCCTAACGCAAGGGAAATGCCCCAAGCAATAAAATTATCGAAGCAATGAAATCTAAGGAACTAAATATTCCCTACAAAGGAAAATGCCCCAGGAAATTAAATGCCCCACATAGGGAATTTTTTAAAAGGCAAGGGAAATGCCCCAACCCAATGCAATCAAAATGCCCCAATGCAAGGGAAATCCCCCAACCCAATCAAAATGACCCAACCCAACGCAATCGGAATGCTCCAAAGAGATATAATGTCCCAACGAGATATAATGCCCCAACCCAACGCAATCAAGATGCCCCAACACAAGGGCATCAAGGGCCCAAACAAATAAAATTATTGTGGCAATACAATTTTCAAGGCAATAGGAATGCCCCGCACAAAATTATCGTGGCAATCAAAATACGCTAATGCAAGGGAAATGCCCCAACGCAAGACAAATGCCCCAACTCCATGCAATCAAAATGCCCCAACCAAATGCAATCAAAATTCCCCAACATAAGGAAAATGCCCCAAACCATCAAATTATCGTGGCAATACAATTTTCAAAATGTCCCAACGCAATCAAGATGCCCTAACGCAAGGGAAATGCCCCAAACAATAAAATTATCATAGCAATAAAATCTTTAAGGAACTAAATATTCCCCACATAGGAAAATGCCCCAGGAACTTAAATGCCCCACATAGGCAAATTCTAAAAGCAATAAAAATGCCCCAACGCAAGGGAAATGCCCCAAACAAAATTATCGTGTCAATACAATTTAAAAGGCATTGAGAATGCCCCGCACAAAATTATCGTGGCAATGAAAATGCCCCAACGAGATGAAATGCCCTAACCCAATCAAAATGCCCCAACAAGATGAAATGCCCCAACACAATCAAGATGCCCCAACGAAAGGGAAATGCCCCAAACAATCAAATTATCGTGGCAATACAATTTTCAAGGCAATGAGAAAGCCCCACACAAAAATTAGCGTGGCAATGAAATATTTAATATTTAATTTAATATTCCCCACATAGGAAAATGCCCCACATAGGGAAATTTAAAGGCAATGAAAATGACCCAATGTAATGAAAATGCCCTAACGCAATGAAAATGCCCCAACCCAATGAAATGCCCCACACAATAAAATGTTCAAGGCAATAAAATTATTATAGCAATAAAATTTTCAAAGGCAATCAAGATGCCCCAATGCAAAGGAAATGCCTTAACATAATCAAGATGCCCCAACACAAGGGAAATGCCCTAAAAATAATGCGTTGATATACACCACACAATGAAATGTGGGGTTAGTTATTCACACAACATTGTGTCTCAAATAAATCTTCAAGATCGCAGAAAACCTCAAATGAGCGAACGAAACTATCAGCATCTGAAGACTAAAATCTAGATATTGTTGGAATGAATCCAGAAGTGAGACACTTTCTATTCCTGAACTGATTCTACTTTATTCAACAGTGATCCGTTTTTATTGAAGAACTCCATGAAAGGAGGCCAGAGAGGAAGACCACCTGAAGACCTGCAGGAGGAAGAGTTGCTGCATCCATCCTACCCGTGACCAATACACCAGGCAGAGTGTTCCACTAAACACTAGACCAATGAAGACCCGTTCAAGGCCCGCTCAGAAAAAGAGGAAAAGACAACGATCGCCACGGCGCCCAAAGAAATGAGGGACTCGCAGGTTGGAGATCTTCCTGAGAAGAAAATAAAATCAAAGTATTTCAGATGTTGATTCTAAAGCGGGCTGAGAATAAAGACAGAGTTTATGGCGCCACCACCATGTTGCTGGAAGAACAGCCTCACATGAGGTCTTTAGGGGCAAAAACCTGTCCTAAAAACCCCAAAACTCATCTGTCAGTAACAGAGCTGCACCTCCAAAGCCTCCATCTTAACTGGACAGTGTTTTCATAGTTACCTCTTTCTTCTGTGCTTTGTGGGCTTCAGGACCACTTCTCCTTTTCCTGGACAGTCACTGTTTCCAGCAAGGAATTCTGGGGAAAAAGCAAGAAGGAACCTCTAAAGTTCTCCAACAGGAGAACATCTCCATAAAACATCACATTTGGTGTAAAAGCAGAATCTTCACCAACAAACCTGTAGAATGAGCAACAACTGACCTGAAGCTCCGCCGCATCCTGAAGACCTCAACCAATCAAGAACACCTGGTTCTGATGACCCTTTTACGCCCTCAGCCATGGTAATATGGCAGATTCACAAAGCTGTGTGCGTAACAAACCTCTTAATTTTCATTTCTTGATGACTTGCATGCTCTTCATTCTCCGAAGCCTCAGCATTGATGAAACGCTCTTATTGATGCAGGATGGCTTGTGGAGCTGAGGTTTCACTGAAGCCTGAAGTCAAATGAAGTTCATTTAAATGAAAACTATTAAAACTTCTCACATTAGAGTAGAGGCACATTTCAGTAAAAAACTAAAAACATTTACCTCATTTGCCGTCAAAAGGTCCAATGGATTCCAGACGTGTCTTTGGAACGCTCCATGAAGTCAGAAGTTGAACAGTTTCATCTCCATTCAACAAACGCACAACGCCAGGCTAAACGTTGCGGCATTTTTTGCAGGCTCATCCAAATGACACCTGTCAGGTATGGGTCATATGACCTATTTAAAGCCATACTGGGGGGGGGGGGGGGGGGACAGTGATGCTCACCCTGTCAGTACAATTAGTGTTACCGTGATATCAGAGCATGCTGCAGTGGTGCAAAGGTGTTTTCCCGAGGTGAAGCATTTAGTCACTTCTTCCCACTCTACTCTTAAACGCATTAGGTTCTATTTGACATTTGATCATATTTAATGAATCTAATGTGACGTAGATGAGGTGGCACAATCTGATTTATAGGGTTGTTATTATTTCATAGTTACTGAAATGGGTTTGATATATTTATGTCATTCTTATGAATGATTCAGTTTTATATTGCTTAAACTAAACCAATTATAAAATAAACCACAGCGGAAAGACAGCGTGCACAATAAATAACATTTTATATAAGGTTTTTACCTCTCGAAGGTCTACCTGAACTAAATACACAACCCAATCCAACCGCAGTGGAAGAGCAAGACTCAGAAAAGATTTTGTTTGAACCTCCAAACCAGACCTTCACTGATCCAGATCCAGTAGAACCGCAACCTCTGCTGCCGGTCAGCAAACAGCCTTCAAACTACCAACCTCCAGGAATTCAGTCATGCAAGAGCAACACTTTCCTCAAATCCAGACCAAACTGGACTCTTCCAAACCATAAAGCTCCAAGAACTCCAGAAACACAAAAGCCTGATGCTCAACTTCAGCTTCAGCTGAGCAGAACCGGCCGGGAGGCAACTTCACAGATCAGGAACGAGGAAGAGATGCCCCATCATGAAAACGAGTCACTATTGTCAAAAACATCCCAGACAAGAAAAAAGTGAATGCATAGAACAGAAAATAAAGACTGCCACGGCGACTGGAGAGGAAAGAATCACAGCACCGTGGAAAGGAAAGAACAGAAGGTTGTAGAGCGGCGACACGGCAGCCATTCAAATGCCCCAAGACAACCAAAATGCCCCAAACAATCAAATGTTCAAGGCAATGAATTGCCCTTCACAATAAAATGCCCCAGACAGGAAAATGACCCACACAATAAAATGTTCAAAATGCCCAAACGCAATCAAAAGCCCCAGACAATCAAAATTTCAATAAGGAAAATGCCCCATACAATAAAACGTTCAATGCAAAGAATTGCCCCAGACGAGAAAAAAAAAAAAAATGCCCCACACAATAGCATGTTCACAGCAATGAAATGCCCCACACAATAAAATGCCCCACACAATAAAATGCTCCACACAATGAAATGCTCCACACAATGAAATGCTCCACACAATAGAATGTTCAAGGCAATCAAAATGCCCCAACACAATCAAAAGCCCCAAACTATCAGAATTTCATTAAGGAAAATGCCCCACACAATAAAACGTTCAATGCAATGAATTGCCCAGAAAAAAAAAAAATGCCCCACACAATAGAATGTTCAATGAATTGCCCCAGACAATAAAGTGCCCCACACAATGAAATGTGGGGTTAGTTATTCACACAACATTGTGTCTCAAATGAAATGTTCAAGATGGCAGAAAACCTCAAATGAGCTTACAAAACTATCAGCATCTGACAACTAAAATCTAGAGACTGTTGGAATGAATCCTGAAGTGAGACACACTTTCTATTCCTGAACTGATTCTACTTTATTCAACAGTGATCCGTTTTTATTGAAGAACTCCATGAAAGGAGGTCAGAGAGGAAGACCACCTGAAGACCTGCAGGAGGAAGAGTTGCTGCATCCATCCTCCCTGTGACCAACACACCAGGCAGAGTGTTCCACTAAACACTAGACCAATAAAGACGCCTTCAAGGCCCGCTCAGAAAAAGAGGAAAAGACAGCGATCGCCACGAAATGAGGGACTCACAGGTTGGAGATCTTCCTGAGAAGAAAAAGAAATCAAAGTATTTCAGATGTCGATTCTAAAGAGGGCTGAGGATAAAGACAGTTTATGGCGCCACCACCATGTTGCTGGAAGAACAGCCTGAGGTCTTTCGGGCAAAAACCTGTCCTAAAAACCCCAAAACTCATCTGTCAGTAACAGAGCTGCACCTCCAAAGCCTCCATCTTAACTGGACAGTGTTTTCATAGTTACCTCTTTGTTCTGGGCTTTGTGGGCTTCAGGACCACTTCTCCTTTTCCTGGACAGTCACTGTTTCCAGCAAGGAATTCTGGGGAAAAAGCAAGAAGGAACCTCTAAAGTTCTCCAACAGGAGAACATCTCCATAAAACATCACATTTGGTGTAAAAGCAGAATCTTCACCAACAAACCTGTAGAATGAGCAACAACTGACCTGAAGCTCCGCCTCCGCCGCATCCTGAAGACCTCAACCAATCAAGAACACCTGGTTCTGATGACCCTTTTACGCCCTCAGCCATGGTAATATGGCAGATTCACAAAGCTTTGTGTGTAACAAACCTCTTAATTTTCATTTCTTGATGACTTGCATGCTCTTTCTTCTCCGAAGCCTCAGCATTGATGAAACGCTCTTATTGATGCAGGATGGCTTGTGGAGCTGAGGTTTCACTGAAGCCTGAAGTCAAATGAAGTTCATTTAAATGAAAACTATTAAAACTTCTCACATTAGAGTAGAGGCACATTTCAGTAAAAAACTAAAAACATTTACCTCATTTGCCGTCAAAAGGTCCAATGGATTCCAGACGTGTCTTCGGAACGCTCCATGAAGTCAGAAGTTGAACAGTTTCATCTCCATTCAACAAACGCACAACGCCAGGCTAAACGTTGCGACATTTTTTGCAGGCTCATCCAAATGACACCTGTCAGGTATGGGTCATATGACCTATTTAAAGCCATACTGGGGGGGGGGGGGGGGGGGGCAGTGATGCTCACCCTGTCAGTACAATTAGTGTTACCGTGATATCAGAGCATGCTGCAGTGGTGCAAAGGTGTTTTCCCGAGGTGAAGCATTTAGTCACTTCTTCCCACTCTACTCTTAAACGCATTAGGTTCTATTTGACATTTGATCATATTTACTGAATCTAATGTGACGTAGATGAGGTGGCATAATCTGATTTATAGGGTTGTTTTTATTTCCTAGTTACTGAAATGGGTTTGATATATTTATGTCATTCTTATGAATGATTCAGTTTTATATTGCTTGAACTAAACCAATTATAAAATAAACCACAGTGGAAAGACAGCGTGCACAATAAATAACATTTTATATAAGGTTTTTACCTCTCGAAGGTCTACCTGAACTAAATACACAACCCAATCCAACCGCAGTAGAAGAGGAAGACTCAGGAAAGATTTTGTTTAAACCTCCAAACCAGACCTTCACTGATCCAGATCCAGCAGAACCGCAACCTCTGCTGCCGGTCAGCAAACAGCCTTCAAACTACCAACCTCCAGGAATTCAGTCATGCAAGAGCAACACTTTCCTCAAATCCAGACCAAACTGGACTCTTCCAAACCATAAAGCTCCAAGAACTCCAGAAACACAAAAGCCTGATGCTCAACTTCAGCTTCAGCTGAGCAGAACCGGCCGGGAGGCAACTTCACAGATCAGGAACGAGGAAGAGATGCCCCATCATGAAAACGAGTCACTATTGTCAAAAACATCCCAGACAAGAAAAAAGTGAATGCATAGAACAGAAAATAAAGACTGCCACGGCGACTGGAGAGGAAAGAATCACAGCACCGTGGAAAGGAAAGAACAGAAGGTCGTAGAGCGGCGACACGGCAGCCATTCAAATGCCCCAACACAACCAAAATGCCCCAAACAATCAAATGTTCAAGGCAATGAATTGCCCCTCACAATAAAATGCCCCAGACAGGAAAATGACCCACACAATAAAATGTTCAAAATGCCCAAACGCAATCAAAAGCCCCAGACAATCAAAATTTCAATAAGGAAAAATGCCCCACACAATAGAATGTTCAAGGCAATCAAAAGCCCCAGACAATCAAAATTTCATTAAGGAAAATGCCCCATACAATAAAACGTTCAATGAAAAGAATTGCCCCAGAAAAAAAATAAAAATAAAAAAATAAAAATAAAAAAAAAATGCCCCACACAATAGCATGTTCAAAGCAATGAATTGCCCCACACAATGAAATGCCCCACACAATGAAATGCTCCACACAATAGAATGTTCAAGGCAATCATAATGCCCCAACCCAATCAAAAACCCCAGACAAAATTTCAATAAGGAAAATGCCCCTCACAATAGAATGTTCAATGAATTGCCCCAGACAATAAAGTGCCCCACACAATGAAATGTGGGGTTAGTTATTCACACAACATTGTGTCTCAAATGAAGTGTTCAAGATGGCAGAAAACCTCAAATGAGCGAACAAAACTATCAGCATCTGACGACTAAAATCTAGAGACTGTTGGAATGAATCCTGAAGTGAGACATACTTTCTATTCCTGAACTGATTCTACTTTATTCAACAGTGATCCGTTTTTATTGAAGAACTCCATGAAAGGAGGTCAGAGAGGAAGACCACCTGAAGACCTGCAGGAGGAAGAGTTGCTGCATCCATTCTCCCTGTGACCAACACACCAGGCAGAGTGTTCCACTAAACACTAGACCAGGGGTCGGGAACCTATGGCTCGCGAGCCACATATGGCTCTTTTGATGGTCACGTATGGCTCGCAGACAAATCTTTATTTATACCATTTTTTTTTTTAATTAGACCAGTCCTTCTCGTGCGCTGCGATGCCAGAGGGGCGCGCAGTAGTAGCGGTGCTTGGAGAGAAAAATCTGCGCCAGCACTCAGTTTACTATTATCTACTATTTCACAGAGTTTATTCCAGCAGGAAACCTATTAATTGCCGTGCCTAAACCTGCGCGCTCCCGTCTCTGAGAAAGAGCGCGCAGATGCGGGGACGGGATGTGAGGAAGAAAGCAGAGGGTGGGGGTGCCCCCAGCCTCTGCTTTCTTCCTCACAGGCAGCAGGTGAATCGCACAGGGATTGTAAAAACGTAAAACCCGCTGCCCGTCACTCACTGCAGTGTGTGTTTGTCTCCACGTCTGCATGTGAGTCTTTGTCACATCTCCAGAACATTCAGACCTACGATCACGTTTAAAGTCTCAACGCCTGCATGAAGCTGAAACTCACCACGTATCAACCAGACTAGACCATCAGCAGAACCACCACCAGAAATACTCATCATTTATTAGCAACAGCATAACAATGTTATTAAAAATAATTCACAGACTTATTGTACTTTAAAAATGTTGAAATTACATCAAATGCTCACATTCACTTGTATTTTTAGTTTTAAACATGTTGTCGCGGACTGAGTTGGGTCCGCTGTTGGGACGCGTTAAAAGTTCTGGAGTTCCTTGAACGCATCAAGCAGAGATCTGATTGGCTCTCAGTTCTGTCACTCAGCATGTTGTTGGGTAGTTTGGACCAATGGGGTTCAGCTATGGGCCGAATAAGAGAAATAGGAGGACTGGAGCGGGAGGGGGGGGGGATAAGAAGTTGGGAGAAGCGCTCTCGTCTCAGCGGGAGAGATTGAGGAGTTGATGAATTAATTGTTCGGTGTTTGCGGTCTACAGTGACCAGAATAAAGAACCTTAAAAGAGGTTAAGTCTCCGTGCCTCAGTGTGGGACAGGGACGCTACATTATTGTATGGCTCTTTCTAAATTACATTTAAAAATATGTGGCGTTTATGGCTCTCTCGGCCAAAAAGGTTCCCGACCCCTGCACTAGACCAATAAAGACGCCTTCAAGGCCCGCTCAGAAAAAGAGGAAAAGACAACGATCGCCACGGCGGCCAAAGAAATGAGGGACTCACAGGTTGGAGATCTTCCTGAGAAGAAAATGAAAGTTAAGCAAGTGAAGTGAAGTAGATGTTGATTCAAAAGAGGGTTGAGGACAAAGACAGAACTTATGGCGCCACCATGTTGCTGGAAGAACAGCCTCACATGAGGTCTTTGGGGACAAAAACTTGTCCTAAAAATCCCAAAACTCACCTGTCAGTAACAGAGCTGCACCTCCAAAGCCTCCATCTTAACTGGACAGTGTTTTCATAGTCACCTCTTTGTTCTGGGCTTTGTGGGCTTCAGGACCACTTTTCCTGGACAGTCACTGTTTCCAGCAAGGAATTCTGGGAAAAAAGCAAGAAGGAACCTCTAAAGTTCTCCAACAGGAGAACATCTCCATAAAACATCACATTTGGTGTAAAAGCAGAATCTTCAACAAACCTGCAGAATGAGAAACAACTGACCTGAAGCTCCGTCTCCACCGCATCCTGAAGACCTCAACCAATCAAGAACACCTGGTTCTGATTGCCCTTTTACGCCCTCAGCCGCAGGTGTGGAGAGCATGTGACCAGCGCGTCCAATCCCTGTGAAGTTCAGATGGTGACACACTAATGCAGCAGATCTGATCCAATAGAATGGAGGGTCCTATATTTTTGAATTGGATTCTGCAAATGTTCAGTAAATTAAAAGAGAAGAACGGAAGGTCAGGTTTTATGAACTATTTACTGTTTCAACAGTAATAATAATAATAATAATAATAATAATAATAATAATAATAATACAATGTTTCTTCAAGTCTGAGCTGCTTTGATGTTGAGCTGGAAAGAAATTCGATTTTATACTGAAAATATGGATGTTTAGATTATTAATTAATTATTCATATTCATATTTTTTAGGTAATCCATCTACTGTACCTGAAATGGAATGAAAAGTTTTTGAAATTTCTGTAAAAAAAATCATGGATTCTGATTTTTTAAGCAACAAAATCCCAGAAGTCATTTTCAAGTCAAACAAGATAAATTCTTACATCTAAAGCCAGATTTTCATCAATGAAAATCAAAAAGTCAAAAGTCTCTTTTCTAAAATTACAAAGTTATAAAGAATGAGTTTAAGTTTGTCTTCTCCTTTTCCTGGACAGTCACTTGTCATCCTAGAGGAGCAGCAGGTTTCCTGATCAGCAACCTGGGACATGCGTGCCACAGTTGCTTCGCAGAGGTAAAGACAGTGGCATGTGGGGGGGTGACAACAATATACGCTTGATCTGTCATCTGTATTTTTTGGATTTAAGAAATAAATCTGGTTTGAGTGACAATCTCTTCTCACAGAAGTTGCATTTCCATTGACTGTGAAATTGCAAAAATTTGGTTTATAATAATAAATTTGCCTAATGGATCAAACTGGAATTAAAGTAAGACATTCAACTGAAAATGCTTGTAGACTTAATAGACTTTATTTCTATTAAAAAACAGAAAACCACCATAATTTCTTTAGATGCTTAAAAAAACATTTCACTGGATGAACTGGAAGCTCTGACAAGTTAACCCTTTAAAGAGTCACCAGACAGGGGTGTCCACTGCCCCCCTCTCTCTGTGCCTTAATTGTTGAACCTTTAGCTGCAGCCAGAAGACGGACTGCAGACATGGAAGGAATTAAAAATAAGTCTTTATGCAGACCATGTATTACCACTCTGGAAGTGGTGTCTGGAAATATCAGTATGTGAAGTCAACATAGTCTTAAATGGATTAAGAGGAGCTGATGGCCTGGATTATGGCAAAATTCTAAACGACAGTGTCTCAAACATTGCATCTTTGTCAGAAAAAGACGCTCAGCACTTGTGAAAATGTTAAATATTCTGGTTTTCAAACATGAATAACTCAAAATTTCTAAAGTAAAAGTGTCTGGAAATATCACTATGTGTAGTCAACATAGTCTTAAAGAGATTAAGAGGAGCTGATGGCCTGGATTATGGCAAAATCTTAAACTAATGTCTCAAACATTGTATCTCTCTCATAAGATGCTGTTGTGAAAAATCTCAAACAGTATTGACATTTAGATCAAGTCTACACTTTTATATTTCATTATGAAGTGTCTGTACTGATTCTGATAAAATTATTCATCGTAACATGTCCATATGTGAAAACTTAAATTATATTTACTATTAACATAAATGAATGGGCTATATGGTCTGGAGTATGCTTAACACCCAGTCTTATCTTTGCCTTTTTATTAAAAAATGTTCTTTTATTAGTTGATAAGAGTAGCTAGTGTATTTTTTTCAGTTGACCTTCACTGTTGTAAAATTCATTTGAAAACCGGACTTCAGCCGTGGTTGATCTGTTACCGTAAACACATCACATCACATTAACTCACAACACAACACACTAACTCACAACACAATACATTAACTCACAACACAACACAATAACTCACAACACAGCACATTAACTAACAACACAACACACTAACTCACAACACATTAACTCACAACACAACACATTAACTCACAACACAACACAATAACTCACAACACAACACATTAACTCACAACACAACACATTAACTCACAACACAGCACATTAACTCATGGCCCAGAAGGGTCACAACACAACAGATTAACTTACCTCACAACACTTTAACTCACAACGGAAGTAAATCAGCAATGGAAGTGCTTTTATTCTGAAATTTCTTCTGGGCTGAGCAGCTATCTACCTAACAGAAATTAACGTCACAGTGAGCTGTGGAGGGAGCATGTTATTGCTACAAGAGAAGCTAGCAGCAGTGTTGCCAGACACGTTCTCTTTATTACGGTTCTCCTTCCTCGCGCTGCATGCATGCTCCTCTCCTCTCCTCTCCTTTCTTCCGCTTCCTCCTCTCACACGCACGTGCGGTCCCCAACACACACACACACCCACTCCGCAACACTAGACACCAAGAATGTGGAGAGATGGAGAGGAGTGGAGCACGCCCCCAGCAACAGAGAGAGGGGTGTAAGAGAGGAGGGAGGAGTGTGCGTTCATATTGTGTGCATGCAAGTCTTTTTATTCTCTGAAACGTTTTTAACTTTTCTTCTTTTAAACAGGAGGATGTCTGCAGTGCGAATCTTCTTCCTGGATTGGCATGACCAAGAACAAGATGTCCCTCACCACAGAGCAGAGGAGCCAGGTTGTGGAAGCCTGGAACATCATGGAGGAACACGATAAGCAGCCGCAGAAGTTACACCAGCTGTACAGAACGCACTGGGGCAACACCGTCCTGCAGGACAAGAGGGACGATCTTGTTGAAGCTGCTGTTATCCAGAAAGTCAAAATGGCTAAATGGTATGCACCAGCTCAGCAAGACATCACTGCAACAGGCTGATGTACACACTGGTGAAAGTGTTGTGGCTGCGGACACCTCACGGATAACCCAAATACTTGGTAAGGGCTTAGGCCTCCTTGCTCTTGTCCTCATAAGCCTCCTTCATGGACCGGCCCTGGAAGTCGCCAAACTCAACCATCAAGCACCCCTGGTCTCCAGTTGCTCGGTCTTCTGCTTGCATTTGCTGCTTTCTCTTTACTTTTCACCTTCTTCTCCCATCTCTCTAATTTGAGAAGTGTACCGAAGGAAGAGTTATTTGTTTTCGGACAAAGGTGATGGATGTGCTGTGTTGAAAAGTGATCCCTCGCTATAACACGATTTACTTTTCACGGTTTCGCTACTTCACGGATTTGCATCGTGCATTGTGTTCTGCATTCTGATTGGCTAAAAGGTCACTCCGCTTCTTCCCTTCCTGTGTGTCAATAACGTTGCAGTTTAATATGTGCACGTACGTAACACAGCTTGCCAAATTTACATTAAGTTCGTGCAAATTCTCTTGATGGTAGCATGTCAGTGTACAGTATTTTCACGACCATAGGGCGCACCGGATGATAGGGCGCAGTCTCAGTCACGTCTTTGACACATACAAAAGGCGTACCGGGTGTTACGGCGCGCGCACGTTAATGCCCCGTTCAGAACCTCAGCGCTTCTAGAGTGGGTTAATAAAACATCCAGTCTCTGTTTTTTTTGGAGGAAACATTTTTATTTTGTTACTGTTCTCCCTAACTGATCACAAACTGAATGGTCACTCACTTGTGGCTCTTCTCCCTTCCTCCTTACAAGCGCTAAACACACAGCACACACACAGACACCGCGCGGTCGGTCTCCTTTCTTCCTTTCTATGCGCTAGAAAATGGCGCTGCTTTCAGCACACACACACATACACAGAGACACACACACAGACTTGCGGGGCTCCTTTCTTCATAGTACTGGGGAAAACCTGCTCCTTTCAGCACACACACAGACACACACACAGAACTGCGCCAGTCTGTCTCTGCATTTCTCCTTTGCGCTAGCGACAGCAGCAGCTTAAAGCAGTGTTCCAGCTGCTTCTCTGCTTAGTCCTCCTGTACTGAAATGGTTGAGGATTATTATGAGGTAGAAGGAGCATAGAAGGCTTTAAAATGTAGATAGTTGCACTGCAGTTAGGTTTTACTTGGCCTTTACGTCTCTCTCCCTTCCTCACTCCATTTTCTTCTACGACCCACAACTACACAATAGGCGCACCGGCTCATAGGGCGCCCCCTGCTGGCGGAAGAAAATTCATGACTTTTTAGTGCGCCTTATAGGCGTGAAAATACTGTATATGGATCTTTTTGCAAAGCAGAAAAAAGAGCGACAACTGCCTATCACTGTGTTCTTCTCCCGAACAAACACAGCTGCACCGTGGACTTCAAAAGAAGAAAACAGCGGTGTCAGGATGCAGCGGCTCAGTCTGAAGAGCAGTGAATTACACCTGAGTCAATATTTGTCCGACTGTACTTTGTATTTTTTGCATAATCATTTAAAATTTTCTCCCGTTTCATCTAATTACTCGGGTCGCGGTGGGCGGGGCTAATCTCCGCAATTTGAAGCCTTCTGTTCACATTGATTATTAAAATTATTATTAATTTCTGACCGTGGTTGGAAAACGCAGCTGAGATCCGGAATTTGATTTGGGGATCACTTCCCCGTTCGGACGCCTCCAGAGCGGGTTAATAAAAGAACCAGTCTCTATACTTTGGAGGAAACCTTTTTTTATTATTACTTTTCCGGCGATCTGAGCAACAGACCCTTAACTTGCGCTCACACACACTCACACACACCAGCTGTCTTGCGCTGCGCGCTCTGATTTACACGTAATTTAGGACGTAGGTTGACTGCAGGAGCTGAAGCAGAGACTCTCTGGGATGATCTCATGAACTCAAACATGGAAACATTGTTATCATGTGGAACTATTCAAAATAAATAAACCTGATCTCTCAACATTGTCCAGCTGCATTGTTCATTCATGCATTGTAAGCGAGATAAGCGCAGCCACAGCTCCATGTGGCTATCAGGCTAAAAACATTAGCGGTAGCTCCTCCTACACGCGGCATGATGCGTTCATAGAACTCCAGTTCATAGAAGCGTAGTGGAACTCCAACAACCACCCAGCCTAACGTAGACCACTTCTAGATGTTCATGAGAAGATGAAAACCGCGGAACCAACCATAAAATCTCCTGAATTGTGCACACTAACCCAAAGCCACTTTTATCTGCAAATTTAGAACCAAAACTGCCCAATTTATTGTAACACTGTGGATGTGTAGAAGTGCATACTCCCCCTAGTGTTGAAGGGTGTGCATTGCGCTGTCACGTTAGCTGAAGCATCTTCGATCGATGTAGTCAGGGTGCTGCTGCTCATGTATGAGTAAAAGAGTAGCCAATCACAAAAGAGTCTCCGCCTTGTCTGGTTTGATTGACAGACAGAGACATTCTCCTGAAAAAGCTCTTCATAAAATAAATAAGTCATTCTGAAAAACAGCAACATGAAATAAAAACAAAGCTACTTTGGAAAATATTGACTTTGAAATCCGAGGTTCTGAAAAAAGACGTTGAATTATAATAATATTCCACATGATTAAAATTAATATTTGAATATGCTGTTTTGAAATAATGAACACGTTTTTAAAGCAAAATCAAATATATTGGATAATATAATGGCTCATTTAAAATTAGTGTGCAGGTTTTTCACAATTTCATGATCTTTTTATATAATTATGAGAGATTTATTGGTTGATTGTGTATTTGCATGAGGTCATATTTATTTAATTACATATTTATTTATTTAATTATGAACAATAAAGGACTCCATAAAGAGCAAGTCAGGGCACTAGAGGAAATACTGAAAAGAATGACTTGGTCTACTAATAAAACAATGACAAGAACATTGAGGTTAATTGTCTGTTCATTTGACTTTGTAATTGAAACCTTTTCCATAAAGAATGAACAGCCAATAGTCTTTACATGTGAGACAACATATGCAAACACTTTCTACACACAAGCAACCATGTTGCTCTGCCAAACATCTATCAACAATTAACAAAAATAACCTATTATTTGAAAATGATCAACATGCGCCTGGGGAGGATCTCGCCCGGGGAGGAATTCAGGGTAGAACCGCCACTGGGCTCTAGTTTCGCTTTGCGAAACTCTCGCAAAACACCTAACACGATGTCTCAAGGCCGCCAGGCCCTCTGGTGATTGCCGCGCCGGGCTTCAGTAATCAAGGGATCACTGGATCCTGTGCTCATCACACTTTATCCACTACTTATCCTACCCTCAATCCCTAACCCCAACCCTATCCTTGTATTGAAAAAAATGATTTTTTTGGACCACTAGATACCTATGCAAACATAACGCTTGCAAAGGGACCACCTGCACTCATAAGGGCGATACCTGTCTCACAGGGCCCAACACAGCACACTCCACGACCTAGCACCATACGCCACTGAGAAGAAAACTGTGAACGCCTGTGACCTAGACTGAACAACGTAGAAGGGGGCACTACTCCCTTCTATGTCCAGGAGTCAACAGGCTGACGTAGTTGGGCTCCAGTTTCCCTTCGGGAAACTCTCGCAAACAACCTAACCCTAACCAGATTAAGGCTGGAAACTAAAAGACAAGACATTTTAGTGAGATCCTTCTTATTTTTGGTTTTCTATTAACTTGTAGATTTACATATTTTTGGAAATTGGAATTTCTGTTCCAACACTGAAAGAGAGACTATAGAGCAGGGGTGGCGAAAACCAGGCTCGCGAGCCGCATGTGGCTCTTGGCCAATGAGCGTGCGGCTCTTTGCATCTCATCATATTTTCTATACACTTTGCCTCATTTCATATTTTTTTCCCTCTTAAACCACACTCAAACCATCAGAGGGTATTAAAAATAAATAATAATTAATAATAAAAGTAATTTGGCAGTGTGTGTGTGTGTGTGTGTGTGTGTGTGTGTGTGTGTGTTCGATGCTGCTCCCGACACATACGTGACCGCCAATCATCTGCGCGGGTTACGCCCACTGTCAGAACACATAGATATAGATTTGATGTGCGTGCAGACTGTTACCCTCATGGTCAAAATGGATAAATTCAGAGTAAAAAGATAAACACAGGACGTTTCTGGAAGAACGGGAAGATTCTTACTTTTTACTGAACAGCCTCCAGCCTTCAGGACACACCAGCTCTGCAGCTACTACCAGGCCTAAGCAGCTCTCCAGTAACAACTGGACTAGGCTATTTTTCCTCCTGGTCCTGACTGCTTCTTCATCTCCCTGTCTCTTGTTTCTGGAGGTATTTACTTAAAATGTTTTCCTTGTGTTATACGTTATGGATTCTATGTCTCCTTGGACTCACAGAGATTTCATTAAATCTTGCCTCTGAGAGTATAATTTCTCCAACTGTTTTACAATATTCTTCAACTAAAGTCTATGAAGAAGAAAAACATCAGATCTGTCCAATTCCATATCTCATCCCCAAAGCAACAATTCAATGTGTTGCACCTCAGAATGGGTCAAATTTTATCTCTAACAGAACAAATACTAATATGAACAAACGCATTCATAGATTAAAATGCATAATTTCTTTACTGCTTTTGCTCTCTGGTAATGTGCAACTTAATCCGGGGCCTTTTCAAGACATTACACCTGAACATTTTAAATGTAGAACTGGACTTGGATTTCTGCACTTCAATGTAAGAAGTTTGTTGCCAAAACTGGACTTGATCAAGTTATGGGTTCTGATATCATTGTTCTCTCAGAGACCTGGTTAAAAAAGTCTGTTACTGACAATGATATTGCTATTCAAGGCTATAATGTGTATAGAGCCGATAGAGCTGCTAAGGGTGGTGGAGTAGCTATCTATGTCAGCTCTAAATTTTGTTGTTCAGTAACTGTATCAATCACTAAACCTAAGCAATTTGAGCTATTAGCTATCCGAGTGAATCTGACAGAAGTTTTATATTTTACTTTAGTTGGTTGTTACAGACCACCTTTATCCAAACCAGAAACTCTGTCCTCTCTCTCTAAAGTGCTCAACAGCCTCTGTGATTCAGAAATATTAATAATGGGGGATTTCAACTGGAATTGGCTTTCTCCTGTTTCGGATCACTTTAAGGAACTGTGTGATTCACTAAGCTTGACACAACTCATTAATAATGTCACCCGATTAAACTCAGTTGATTCAAATAAATCCACTCTGTTGGATATTGTACTAACGAATAAACCCCATAAATTTAGTTCCCCTGCTGTATTCTGCAATGATGTTAGTGATCATTGCACAATTGCAGTAATAAGGGATGACAAAATGGTAAAATCTAAACCCCGCTTTATTTTTAAAAGACATTTTAAAAATGTTGAGCCTCAAGCTTTCTTTCATGATCTTTACAACAGTGATATTCATCGCATTAAGTTAATTCAAGATGTAGAATGCGCCTGGGAACATTTTCATAAGACTTTTTTAAAAATCTGTAACAAACATGCCCCTGTCAAAAAATGTAGGATTTCTGGGCGAAATAATCCATGGATCACAAAAGAACTTTTACACATGCTCAGAGAAAGAAATGCTGCCTGGACCAAAGCAAGATTTACTAATTCAAATTCTGACTGGATCACCTTCAGAGCCCTGAGAAACAAATGCACCTCTTTGACTCGGAAAACTAAATCTGACTTCTACATAAATTCTATTTCAACAAATCTTAAAAATCCCACTAAATTCTGGAAACAAATCAAAATGCTAACTGGACAAGATGTGAAATCAACTACACCTGCAAACCTTGTAGTGAACTCTGTTGCCATACAACAGAAAGAGGAAATTGCAAAACAATTTAACAAACATTTTACTTCAGTGGGCTTAGCTCCTCTTTTATCTTCACCAGTGTCTGGTCATTCAGATCCTCTACCCGCTTCCTCTATTACAGCATCTTCTGCATCTTCTCATGCAATCAAATTTGTCATCCAACCAATTTCCACTTCAGAGTTGTTACAGTCTCTGAAAGCCATTGACCCAAAAAATCTCCTGGTCCAGATGATCTAGACCCCTACTTCTTAAGACTTGCAGCTGATTTTATTGTTGAACCCATCGCCCATATTTTTAATCTAAGTATTCAGTCAAACATAATTCCCAAAGTCTGGAAGGCAGCTTATGTTCTCCCTCTCTTGAAAGGTGGAGATCAATCCAAGCTAAACAACTACAGACCCATCTCCAAACTATCAGTTCTTGCAAAAATTCTAGAATCCCACGTAAACTCTCAACTAAAACTCTTTTTAGCATCTAACTCGGTTCTATGTGAAACTCAGTCAAGTTTCAGGTCAGGCACAGTACTGTAACAGCTGCTGTATCTGTAACAAATGACATCATCAATGCCCTAGACAAGAAATTGCACTGTGCAGCCCTATTTGTGGACTTATCTAAAGCCTTTGATTCTGTAAACCATCAGCTTCTACTACAAAAGCTAAGTCTTATTGGTATAGGTGATTCTGCTATTGGGTGGTTTAGAAACTATCTCTCACAGAGAACCCAGTGTGTGATTGTTGAAGATGTAAAATCAGACTTCATGAACATCAATAGTGGAGTCCCACAGGGATCCATCTTAGCTCCTATCCTGTTCACCATCTTTATAAATGACCTGGGTAGTCATTTGCCAAATGTTAAATTCCATCTTTATGCAGATGATACCATCATTTACACAGTTGCTTCTTCAGTCCATCTTGCTGTAAACGAGCTTCAGGAAGCCTTCAATAAACTTCAGTATTTTCTTCATCAATTACAGTTGACCCTAAATGCTAAAAAGACACAATTCATGATATTTTCCAGGTCTCGTTCACATGATGTACTGAAGGCGGATATTCATACTTTGGAAGGGGCGGAAATTGAAAAAGTGTCCTCATATAAATATCTGGGTGTGTGGATTGATGACAAATTGTCTTTTACCTCTCACACTGACCACTTGCTAAAAAAGCTAAAAGCATTTCTGGGTTTTTACTACAGAAATAAATCTTGTCTAAGCCCAGGTGTGAGGAAAAGACTTGTTCAGAGCACTTTCCTCCCAATTTTGGATTATGGGGACATTCTGTATATGAATGCTGCCTCGTCAACTCTCCGTAGTCTGGACACAGTTTACCACAGTGCCCTACGTTTTATCACAAACTCTGCATACAGAACCCACCATTGTGAACTGTACTCTCTGCTCTCTTGGTCTTCACTCAAAGTCAGGCGACAGAAACACTGGCTAATATTCACCTATAAGGCCATTCTCGGCAAACTACCTCAATATCTGTGCCGTCTTCTTTCTCCTGTTAACAACATATATAACTCTCGTTCCTCACTCAAATTGCTTCTTTATGTCCCTAGATTCCTCAGTGAA
This sequence comes from Oryzias curvinotus, assembly GCA_023969325.1. Lineage (NCBI taxonomy): Eukaryota > Metazoa > Chordata > Actinopteri > Beloniformes > Adrianichthyidae > Oryzias > Oryzias curvinotus. The sequence goes on along the minus strand of CM043712.1, from coordinate 36,677,414 downwards.
TTAGGAAAAACAGCCTTTTCCATTGCTGCTCCGCCTTCCTGGAATAATATTCAAAACTCTCTGCATTTAAGTGACCTTATTTCCTTGAATTGTTTTAAAGCAAAACTTTCTGAGCTTTTAAAAGAAACATGCACATGTCACCCTTGACCTTTCTGTACCACTTTTAATTAACCTATTAGTCATTGTCCTACTGTTCATTTCAATTTTCACAACTTCCGGTTCCGGGTTACAGGCAGGGCGCGTGGAGTGCCTCTCTGCGGATACAACTATCTTTAAATTACTTAAAAAGTTGATTTTCTCCAAAAAGAGAGCTGACCATGCCCCCTAAGAAATCCCAGGAATATGAAGAGCTTTAATTCTGTCTGATAAAAACTAGGAACCGGATATTGATTGATAAATCATGTAATAAAATGGTTATAGTATAACGGGGTGGGATTATATAAGTTCGCTTCCTTCCACTCCCTTTCAAGCAATATTTATTAATATGCCTAATTATCCTAAGTTTGATTAGTTACTGTATGAATGTATAACTGCAGATTGTTTTGCTTTTGTGTATTGTTCCTACTTGATTGCTTGAAATAAACCATTTCAAATCAAAAAATCAAAATCAAAAAAATTGTAATTGCATTTTATTGTATTTTGTAATGTATTATTATATTTCAGTTGTATTTTTTGTATTGATGCCTTTTGGCCCAGGTCTTCCTTGAAAAAGAGATGCAGTCTCAATGGAACTTCCTGGTAAAATAAAATAAAATAAAAATAAAAATAATGGAAAGTCACGATGTTTATCTTTATGAGCTTCTGGAAGCAGTAACATTGTTCATGGGAGAAAAGAACAAAACGTATCCCGGAAAATATTAAAAACTCTTCCTGATCATCTGACACAAATTCCTTTATTAACAAGTTGAAGCTTTTCTAAGTCCACATTCAAAACGACAATCATCCCACGTTCCTTCTTTGCGCAGCTCACAGCAGAAGCTGCAATCAGAATGAATGAAGCGCAGAACGTGACGCTGCTGCTGAACAAAAACGACCGCAGATCACTTTTCTCATGGATTTAATGCGGAGACTGACTGATGAGATCCCCGCTGGTCACTGATGAGGCAGAGAGAGAACCAGAGATAAATGAGCAGAAATCTCTGTGAAAGAAGGCCCTGTTATAATGTGGAGAACAGACATCGGTCCGTTCTGACCGACACTCACGGAAAGGAGCTGATCAGTGTTGCCAGATAGTGACACAGTTTTCCAGCCCAAAAGTCATGAGAAAAGTGCCAGACCCAGCGAAAAACCGCCCAGTCCGCCCACCCCGCACACATATGTATAGTGTGGGGATCTGGGGGTTAGCCGCGTCTTCAGCCCCTAAGACTCATGGGAAGTGGGGAATTTTCAGTGTAAAACCATGAGCCAGGTAGCTGTTAGCAGAATTGACCTGCATGCTATTTGGCTGAATGAGTGTGAAATGAAGTTACCGGGTTCCCAAAAATGAGCAGGAAGGAGAGGTGTGAATAACGCAGCTAGTTAAATTTAAACTCAGCACTTGTTGGATTACTACTCCTAAGTATGAACTGACTCATTGCAATGTATTAATATTAAATAGATTATTTGCCTTTGATGCAGATGTCAATCATTCAATTTTAAATTAAAAAAACATATAAAACCAAGATATTCTAATGACGGTCAAAATTAATTTAAGATGCACACAACTGAAATGTAATGTATTTAATGTGTTTATTGTGAATATGAATCACTCAGACACCAGAAGGAGGCTGTGTCCAGATGTTTGTGTATTTGTTGGTGTAAGGGTCACTGAAAGAGGAATGTTGAGTTACAAAGAATTACCAGTTACATGCTGATGGATGAACGGTGAAATATTCAGTTTTATCATCGTAAATCTGACTTTAAAGAAGTCGGTGCCTCCCCAGCATCAACCTCACTGCACGTCACTGTGGTTGTGTGTGTCAGAGAGAGGCAGAGAAAAGAGTGAGATAAAGAGTGTGTGTGTGTGTGTGTGTGAGATCAGAGAGAGAGTTAGTGTGTGGAGGGGTCTCTGACCTCCAGGGTGGTCTCTGTCTTAACTCTGGTTTAGCTGCATTGATGTGTGTATTGAGGGTGGACACTTTCCTTGAAATAAACACAAGTACAATACTTGCTGTTCTGTTGTAGGGAGAGGAGTGTGTTATGGATTTAATTGCGTGTTTGTGTGTGTACATTTTGGCAGGTCAGTGTGTGGTGTGGCTCTTTGACTCTCACAGTGAAAAAATTCGGCTCTTGGTGTCAAACTTGTTCGCCACCCCTGCTATAGAGCCTAAAGAGACTAAAAAGAACAAGACGACTCTTGTTTTGCATTGATTAAAAAGATCAATAGTAAAACCCTAATTTTTGTAAAAGAAAATAAAGTATTACATACAGGTCTTTACAAATCGAGCAGGATGAATAAATTCAACTTTATTTACATAGAACTTTACAACACCTTCAGGGTAACAAAGTGCTTCACAATAAAAGGAAAATTGAAGAAAGTTTAAAACTAGGCAAATTAAGAACAAAATTAAAAACATAAAATTACAAGAAAGCTGTCACAATAAAATACATACAAAATAAGAATAAAAATGCAATAAAGCAAAAAAATGCCAGACTACAGAGCATTAAAAGTCATTCTAAAATGCTAAGTTTTTTAATTGACGTTTAAAGCTGCTAAGGTCAGGTATCTCACTGACTGATCAATCAATAAAGGAGTTTACTTAGAAATAGTTTCTTTAAAAATGATAGTTTTTTTTTATCTTGTTTTAAATGTGTTGAGACTTCCTCTGTTTGCTTTTAACATATATAAAATAAGACGCCTATGGTTTTTCTGTGTTAATGTCATTTGGCTGGTAAGTGAAACATTTAATTTTGGTCACTGTCTACAGTTCACAGTGCTTTCTTAATTTGTTAATTAGGTGGTGACTGCAAAAGTTTTGAAGTTCTCTGCAGCTTTTGGTTTGGTTTGAATTTCTGCATAAATTCCAATGTCGTTGGATTCTAAAACTGTAAACCAATTACTGCATGATGTGTACTTATAGCTTTATAAAAAAAATGTGATCTCTTCTAACAAACCAAAAAGTTGTGCTGTTATCTCATCCAGATGCTTTACTTCAGTCAAGTAGACTTACTTGAACGTTACAAGAAAGTTTACTTTACAAGCAATGGTCCTTCCAGGGCTCCTCCTCGAACGTTTTGCAGTAGATCAGCAGTCTCAGGAAAAAAAGTAGTCAACAGTGACAGAACGAGCTCCATACTAAATCCTCCTCGCATACTCACTTCAAAGCAGACGAGACATTACTCCAGATACCTGGAAAATGCATAGAAAAGCTCTCATTTCCAAGTTTTTCTGAGGGGGGCCTTTGGCTCGGTAGCGGCAGCCTTCTCCTCTGAAAACCTTTGAACCCCCTGAAGGATGTTCACATACTTATTTGCCACACTGTACAAACGCAAAGTATACGCACCAATCAGCCGTTTTTTTCCCTTTAACTCAAAATTCAGTGCCACATTAAGCATTGAAATGTATTTAAAAACAAATCTGTTTCCATCATTCATCCATTTGAAATTACTTCTGAAAAGGTTGAAAGAAAGTTCTAAACATTCACTTAGATAAAAGAAAAAAAATGTTTTACAATCAGTCTTTTTTTATGTTGAGAGAAAAAACGGTCTAACGAACAAACCTGTTCAAACTTGAATGTTTTCCTTTAAAAGATTGTTTTGGATTATTTGACAAAATCACTGGTTCTACATTTCATTTAAAAAGAAATCTGATATTGGATTTAAAGGAAGTTTTTAATGGTAAATTAAATTCAAATGTTACAGACCTAGTTAGATTTCACTTCATTTCATTGCTAATTTACAAACTTGACCTCCTGATAAATAAAATGATCTGCTGCAAACATCATTTCATTCATACTGACGTGCTCCATTACGCCTGAACCTCACATTTAATGTCTTTTTTCTCCTCTACACCTTTTCCATCCATTTGATGTTTGTTGTGACTGTCCATCTCTCCTTCCTCCAGGTCCTCCTCTGCATGGATCACAACCTCTGAGTCCTGTGCATCTTTTCTGTCTTCTTCAGTGCGTACCACTACTCCTCCAGCATGAATGACCTCTTCAGATGTGTGTTGCCACATTGTTGCTGCTTCCCCCTCAGCGGATGTGTCTGCTTCGTATTGGTAGAAGTCTGAGTCAGCCTGAAACATGACCAAGGCTTGAGCTGTGTGGATGCGCACATGCTGAGCCAGCGAGCAGGCATCCAGGAATTTATCTCCACATGAATCACAAGCGTACAAGATCTGGGTGTTGGGGTCTGTAAATATATACAGAGGGGATCATGTAAAACAGGAATTCCTTTTCTTTCAATAAGAAAAACTTTTGGGTCTTAATTCCATAACCAATGCGTTTCCCGTAACAATTTAATTCAATGAACACAAGAAATGTCTCTTTTTTGCAGCATGTGATCTCAATGCCATGTCTCCTGTAAAGAATTTGTTCAGTTTGTCACAAATACATAATTCTTTGATCACGATCAGATCTTTGTTTTCATCTGGAGTTCTTTTTCTATGAGGCTTTGAACTTTGGGGGTTCAAACTAATAGAAGAGTGTATAAAATGTGTAGTGAGGAGTTTTACTGCCCTAAAACATCCATATTTATTGTAAAAATAAAGAGGACCACTTTTCTGATATCACCTATTGCAGGTTATTCTTAGGATGTAACTACCGCGAGTTTTTCCACTGCTTGCATGCTGACAGCACAACTCTCACCTGCTTCTTGCACTTTCTCAACTGCTTTTGAAATCTCAGCCTTCAAAGCTTCTGTCTCATCTGCAGACACTGAAGCAGCCACTGGAACCACTGTTGACCAACAAATGAAGACCTTATTGTCTAGTAGAAGTATTTTTAAACAAAATTTCAAACTTGGTCTTTAACCTGTCAGCTGAGCTACAGCACTTGCAGCTAGCGCCTCCGTTGCCAGGGTAACAATGTCCTCGGTGGTGACCGTAACAATTTTGATCTCGTCAGAAGTGGACATGGCTGTGCACTCATCAGAGAGCTCACTGGCACTTTCCCCGGCAACAACAAGCCTCTTCATGCCAGCTTTGCCATGATGCACAGTCCTCACATGGGAGCGCAGATTATCTACTCGGTTGAACCCTCGGCCACATTTATCACACAGAAAGGGCTTCTCACCTGAAAAAAACGGGGAAAAAAAGAGGAGTTCACAGTTCAGGAGTTTAAAGACGTTCCCTTTTCCTCATTACCCTTCTGATGATTGACAGGTGCTGATTTTACCTGTGTGAATGATAATGTGCTTTGACAGATCTCCCACATTGACAAATGCCTTACTACACATCTGACACTTGTGTGGACGCACATTGTCATGGTGGCGAATGTGATTGGCCAGTTGACTTGACTGCACAAATCTGTCCAGAGATGAAACGGAGAGGCAAGGTTTGAAAAGAAGATCTTATAACAGAAAACACACTCCTATCAAGTTAACCGAGCACTAAAATGGCATTGTGATACATTTAAAAAAGTAAAATGAATACCTTCTAAAAAAAAACAAGAAATGTGTTGCAGTAACTAACTTTCAGTAATTACTTAATGTACCTTAATTCAGCTCTACACAATAGAAAGAAAGATTACCACAAACTACCTTTTGTTTTTAAAAAAAATCTGTCCAAGTTTGAAGTTAACACTTTAAAACAAACATTTGTGTTTGTCTTTCCTGTGGGTGAACCTATGATGGATAGGTGTGCTCTGCCTACACCCAAAGAAAAATGGGATTGATTTCAGTACATCTTGTGACTGTGCCTACATGAAGTGAGTATAGTTTAGGGATGAAGGATTTTCGGTTAATTTATTGCAATTTTTACCGTGGTTTTTTGATTTGATTTGATTTGAAATGGTTTATTTCAAGCAATCAAATAAGAATAACACAAAAACAATACAATCATCAGCTATACATTCATACAATGATGTATCAAATTTAGGATAATTAGACATCAAATTAAATATTGCTTGAAGGAAGTAAACTTCAATAATCCAACCTCTGTTCTACCGTAACCATTTTATTACATGATATATCAATATCCAGTTCCTATCTTTTATCAGACAGAATTAAGAACCCTTAAGTATCGATAAAGCACATGACAACGATGAATTACTCAAATTAGTATATAAAAAATAACTATTTTAGAAATCAACATGGCAAATGCAGATCAGTTATCTAAAATCTATGCAAATTGTTACTTTTAAAAATCACGTATATGATTAAAAAAATCTTGTTTCAAAAATCTTCATAGCAAAAATGGATCAAGTATAAAAGTTAAAATATGTGCAAATTATGTTACATTAGGAAAAATCATGAATCAATTTTTGGAGCAAATGAAGTAATATTTCAAGAAGATTTATTTGTAATTGTCAGTGAAACAACAAAAATACGCTTTGATCTGGCCAAAGTGGGAGGCACACTGAAACTTCAGGTCCTCTCACTAACTCTCACACTAATATCAATATCAATTTAACCATCTTTAATAATTGATTAAGCATTTTTAAGTATTATAATAAAGTAATGCTGTTAGGGAAAATAAAAAGGGTCCATAATCTGTCGATTGTCCAAAGTTGGTATTCCTTCTTCTGCTGATTAACAGCCGTTCTTGTGGAAACAGAGTTTCTAGTTCTCTTCCATGTTATGTCTGCAGACATTAGATTCAGGTCCATATCCTTCTTCAGCTGATATCAGCGGCGCTGAAAGTTGAGGTCAAGTTGTCTGCAGATCAGAACTCTGCTGAGAATCAGGTCACTTCACACTTTTGGAGAAAGTGATGAATCCAGGTGCCTTTTTTTCATGAAATTATATTTGACTCTTTGATTTATTACTGGATTTTTTGGTTCAGACGTCCGTGATCAAACACTTCTCAAAGTCCTTCATGGTGTTCACAACCAGAACCTTGGACCGGTCCGCGAGTGGTTTGACGTAAATCCTGCAGCCTTTAACCCAAGTGTTCTGAATCTGCGTCTGCTTCCTGAGAAGCCGTGCATGTTTGGAGATTTCAGCATTCCTTCTGGTCAGATGGTCGTTCAGATAAGCAGCCGATCCCTTCAGATTCTTCGTTTGATTCATCAGAGCTAGCTTGTGTTTTTGATTCACAAACCTGATGAGGATCGCTGGTTTATCCGTCTCCTTTCTCCTGGGAAGCAGGTGGCAGGTCTCCATGGTGTTTAGATCCAGGGAAATCCTTTCAGACATGAGAAATGATTCCACTTGGTGTTCCAGAGACTCCCCATCGCTTCCCATTTCCGAAGAACCGCTAGCATTTAGCATTAGCAATGCTAACTCCAGCTGCATTTAGCTTTGCCCGAGGTTTGATCGGTACTCCAGCGAGAATGACATTACTCATCCTTACTTGTTGTTCCACATCGTCCAGTCTTTTCTCCAGAATGCCGACCCGGTTTTCTCGTTGCTCGTTTTGAGCTCAGTCTTCAGAACTCTTCCATTAGCTCCTGAGAGAAGTTAGCTTAGCGTTCACTTGCTCCATGAAAGGATATAACGCAGCTTGGATATCATCAAGAATCTTTTAAGGTCTTCATAGTCACCTGTTGCATGGTTTTTCTTAGGGGCCATGGTCAGCTCTCTTATTTTGTGTGGAGAAAATCAACTTTTAAGTCACTTGAAGATAGTTGTATAGCCATCCGTGCTGTAACCCGGAACCGAAAATCTCCCCTTTGTTGTGTTGATCATTTGTTTTAAAAACACTCAGCATTATTCAGATTTGTTAAATTAAAGCACCCCTTTTTAGAATGTTATCAGAGATGGACGTTACTGTTGAAGATAATTTGCAATAATTATGTTTAAGCTAATAGAGATGCTTCTTACAAATTCAAGCGGGACTGTGTTTTACAGCAAAGATAAAAGTAAAGCTACCCATGGTTTGAAACTCGAAACGTTTTTTTAAGGAACGCCTCACTTTGACCAATGTCTTATTGTGAAAAAAACTTATACACATCAAGACCCGATTGCTGTTGCATTCCCTGCTGACCTTTTGCCGCAGCGGTCACAGACATAGGGTTTCTCCCCTGTGTGCTGGCGAACATGAGCGATGAGGGAGCTGGCCTGGGTAAAAGCTTTGCCACAAACACTACAGACACAGGGCTTTTCTCCTGGAACACATCAATTCAGGTTTCATTGGGGTGGATAGTGAATAACATACATTGAGTCTCTGACAAAAACCTGACAATGTATTTTTCAAAACCTGTCCAAACAAGGTTGTACCTGTGTGGATGCGCTCATGGCGCTGCAGAGCTCCAGGGTCACTAAAGGCTCTCTGGCAGTGTGCGCACACATACGGTTTTTCTCCACTGTGAACCCGCAGATGTCTCTTCAAGTTTCCTGAAACACAGGCACCATTACCAATTAAAGTGAAATGACCTTAAGAAACAACAAGGGATATTATTTAGTATAACTGCCAAAAGTAGCAATAATTCTACACGTGGCATTTGTGGGTAAAAACTAAAATATGAATTTTAAATTACGTTTGTCAAGTAAGAAAATACATACTGTACATAAATAAAAGGACATTAGGAATAGATCTAGATGTTTTAAGTAACATATTAAGCGTGTCAAAGTTCCTTTTCAAAGGTAAAAGGCATATTTTTACTTTTCCTCCTTCACTAAATGTGCTACCTTATCTGTTTTTGTTTCAGTCATGCGATGGAGGAGCAGTCGGGCCCGCAGGAGCTTTTATTGAGGCCCGGACCCGCATGCCTCCTAGACTGGAAGCAAAACCGAAACACTCCGTCTGACGGCGCCCGCTAGAGCACACGCTTCTGAAGCCTTACCCACAGACCAGGGCTGCCATTCAGCCATGGTTTAGGCGGCCGCGCTTTACAGATGACATGCTCAACCCCATAACACGGTTTACAGCAGGGCATGAAATCCGGCTGTCGCTGCTTTATGTTTTCATAATAAAACGCCTTATCTCTTCTAATCATGTATAACTGCAATAATAATGTTAATACACACGACAAAGCTATCTCCTCACAAAGATATGTGTACTCTTACTGTGTAGTTTTTGAGTTATCATTACATAAACCTAGTATTATTGACTTGTTGATTTGTATTGAATTTGAATAATGTAACTTTGGTGTGTATTTCTTGGGATTGACAAATATATCCTTGTTCTACACATCCTGCACTGACGCCTAATAAAGACTGGTGTACTTTTACTGTGTAGTTTTTTAATTATTAGCACATAAACATAGTATTTCTGAGTGAAAATACTGTAGTTGTCAACTTTGATGTTAAATTTCAAGTCACTTTTTATGCATATATATATGCATATATATATATATATATGCATATATATATATATATATATATGCATATATATATATATATAAATATATATATACGCAACACTTTTGTTATTGCTCCCATTTTTATGGTATAACCTCAAAGATGTGAAACATTTTCCACATACACAAAATATCAGTTCTCTGAAGTATTGTTTCCAAATCTGTCTAAATCTGTGATGGTGAGCACTTCTCCTTTGCCAAGACGCTTGCTGTTTTGTGTGTGCTATGATGTTGTTGTTTGTCGCTTGCAATACCGCTGTGTGAAACCAATGGTATCGAAGCTTTGGGGAGCCAAAATGCGCCATTACACAAAAACTCAATTTATTTATTTTTTAAATTGTCCATAACAATAAATGCGAATTATTCAATCAGGCCTAATATATATATTAAAAAAAAAAAAAAAACTTGCCCCTCTCACCCTCCGCGGGTGGTTTCTCCTCCAAGCTCGGGTCCTCTACCAGAGGCCTGGGAGCTTGAGGGTTCTGCGCAGTTTCTTAGCTGTTCCTAGCACTGCGCTTTTCTGGACTGAGATGTCTGAGATCTTTCCAGGTATCTGTTGTAGCCACTCCTCCAGCTTGGGGGTTACTGCCCCGAGTGCTCCAATTACCACAGGCACCACTGTCACCTTCACTTTCCAGGCTTTCTCCAGTTCTTCTCTGAGTCCCTGGTATTTCTCCAGTTTCTCATGTTCCTTCTTCCTGATGTTCCCATCGCTTGGCACTGCCGCATCCACCACAACGGCTTTCCTCTGTTCTTTGTCCACCACTACAATGTCTGGTTGGTTTGCCATTACCATCCTGTCAGTTTGGATCTGGATGGGGATCATTGCCCTCTCAATCTCTACTACCTTCTGAGGTGTTTCCCATTTTGATATTGAGGTTTCCAGTCCATATTCTACAAACATGTTCCTGTATATTATTCCACCCACTTGATTGTGGCGCTCCATGTATGCTTTCCCTGCCAAAAACTTTCACCCTGCAGTTTTGTGCATGTAATTGTTTCAGGCGCCTCTTTGCACAGCCTACACCTTGGGTTTTGTCTGGTGTTATAGATCTACACCTTGGGTCTTGTCTAGTGTGGTAGATCTACACCTTGGGTCTTGTCTGGTGTGGTAGATCTACACCTTGGGTCTTGTCTTGGGTCTTCTATTTTTTTGTTTGTTTGTTTTTCTTTTCTTTTAAAGTAAATTTTACGTTGATTATTTCTATGATGTATTGTGATTTTAATGCATTTTTCTGTTTTGTGAAGCACCTTGGATTACTTTGTGTACGGATTGTGCTATACAAATAAACTTGCCTTGCCTTGCCTTGTCTGGTGTGGTAGATCTAAACCTTGGGTCTTGTCTGGTGTGGTAGATCTACACCTTGGGTCTTGTCTGGTGTGGTAGATCTACACCTTGGGTCTTGTCTGGTGTGGTAGATCTGAGCTTCTATCGCTCTGGTGCTCAGGGCTTGTTCCTGAGCTGCCAGGATGAGTGCTTCAGTGCTGTCTTGTAGGCCAGCCCTTTCTAGCCATTGGTAGGACTTCTTGATATCGGCCACTTCAGTTATGGTCCGGTGGTACATCCCATGCAGGGGTTTGTCCTCCCATGAGGATCTGTCCTCCAGCACTGTATCCTCTGCTCTCCATTGCCTGAGACATTCACTGAGCACACTGTCAGTTGGGGCCTTGAGCTTGATGTACTCATGCATCTTGGATGTTTCATCCTGGATAGTGGCTTTTACGCTCACTAGTCCTCGGCCTCCTTCCTTGCGGCTAGCATACAGTCTCAGAGTGCTGGATTTGGGATGGAACCCTCCATGCATGGTGAGAAGCTTTCGTGTTTTAACATCTATGGTCTGTATCTCTTCCTTTGGCCATCTTATTATTCCTGCAGGGTATCTGATAACTGGCAGTGCATAGCTGTTTATTGCCCGGGTCTTGTTCTTGCCATTGAGCTGGCTTCTCAGGACTTGCCTTACTCGTTGGAGGTACTTAGCTGTTGCAGCTTTCCTTGTTGCCTGCTCCAGGTTGCCATTTGCCTGGGGAATTCCAAGGTACTTGTAACTATCCTCGATGTCTGCTATTGTTCCTTCTGGGAGTGAGACCCCCCCTGTGTGGACTACCTTGCCTCTCTTTGTCACCATCCGGCTGCATTTCTCGAGCCCGAATGACGTCCCAATGTCATTACTGTAGATCCTGGTGGTGTGGATCAGGGAGTCAATGTCACGCTCGCTCTTAGCATATAGCTTGATGTCATCCATGTAGAGGAGGTGACTGATGTTGGCCCCATTTCTGAGTCGGTATCCATAGCCAGTCATGTTGATTATTTGGCTGAGTGGGTTCAGACCTATGCAGAACAGCAGTGGGGACAGAGCATCACCTTGGTATATCCCACAGTTGATGGACACTTGTGCAAGTGGTTTCCCATTGGCTTCAAGGGTGGTTTTCCACAGCTTCATTGAGTTTCTTATGAAGGCTCTTAGAGTCCTGTTGATGTTGTACAGCTCCAAGCATTCAGTGATCCAAGTGTGTGGCATTGAGTCATAGGCCTTCTTGTAATCAATCCAGGCTGTGCACAGGTTGGTGTGTCGTGACTTGCAGTCTTGAGCGACTGTTCTGTCAACCAGGAGTTGGTGTTTGGCTCCTCTGGAGTCTCTACCAATGCCCTTCTGTGTGTTGCTCATGTATTGATCCATGTGCCTATTTATCTTGGTTGCAATGATGCCTGACATGAGCTTCCATGTTGTGGAGAGACAGGTTATTGGTCGGTATTTGGATAGGACTGCACCCTTTGAGGGATCTTTCTGGATCAGGATCGTTCGCCCTTCTGTTAGCCATTCGGGGTGAGTCCCATCTCTTAGCAGCTGGTTCATTTGTGCTGCCAGGCGCTCGTGGAGTGTGGTAAGCTTCTTTAGCCAGTAGGCATGTATCATGTCAGGGCCCAGTGCTGTCCAGTTCTTCATACCTGAGACTCTTTCTTGGATGTCTGCCACTGTGATGGTTACTGGATTCTGTTCAGGGAGGTTGCTATGTTTTTCTCTCAGAGAGACCAGCCACTGGGCATTGCTGTTATGTGCTGTCTCTTTCTCCCATTTACTTTTCCAGTACTGTTCAGTTTCTAGCCTTGGTGGGTCTGCTTGGCTGCCACTGAGCGTACACTTTCGCAGGTTGAGTTGCGAACAGCCTGTTTATCCGTCTGGCTTCATTGTCTCTTGTGTACCTCTTTAGGCGGCTACTCAAGGCTAGGAGCCTTTGTTTGGCAGTTTCCAGGGCTTCAGGTATGGGCATGTGGTTGTATCTCTTCGGTACTTGCTTTCTCATTGAGCCTCTGTCAGCTTACTCACATCCTTCCGAGTTGCCTTGATTTTGGCCTCTAACCGTTGCTTCCATGGTGGGTATTGTTTTCTCCCATGGTTGCTCTTATAGCCAAGCATCTCCAGGATCACTGCTGCTGAAGTGTAAACCAGTTCATTGGTTTCTGTGATGGTTGTGGTAGGAATTGCCCTCAATGCTTCATTCACAGCTTCCAGTAGACTTTCAGGCAGTACATCGCTTAACCGTTGTAGCTGGTGTCGGGGTTGCCTAGTGTTCATTGTAGACATTATCTTGTTTTTCAGGTCAGTTGCTGCCTCGCTCAGCGTGATTGTGGTTGTTGGGGCTGTGTACCCAATCTCAGGGTGTGAGTGTGGTATAACCTCCTCTCTGACCTGTTGTTCTGGCTCTCCCGTATAGCTTCAATCTCAAGCTGTGATAGGAGTTGGCGTTTGTGGATATTCGAGCATTGGGCTACCAGTTGTTTGGCAGTTAGCCTTGATTGTGGGTTTCGAAGCATCCATTCATTCCACATTCTCTGCATGTAACCATGCTGGGTTGGATTACTTGAGTAGTAACTCACTAACAGATCCTTGTTCTCGCATCTAGTCCATTTCCGTCTTGTTCCAGTAGCCCACTTTCCATCAGAGTGCTCTGGTCCCCCAGCACCTGACGCAGACCTTGTTTGGCCGGGCGACGTCTGAGCCGGCATGACATGTGGTTCATTGTCTCTCATATAGTGAGGTAGGCATTAGCGTTAAAGGACTTGCCCAAGGACCCTCACTGGGTGATGTTAATTGCCCATCATTGTTATGGCATTTGCCCCATTTCCATTGTTATAGTAATTGCCCCATTCCATTAATCACCATTAATTGTTCATTCCGCCGTGGGAATCGAACCCGGGTTTCCAGCATGACAGTCCTGCACCTTACCAACCGAGCAACCCAGCCTCATGGGAGGACAAACCCCTCCATGGGATGTACCACCGGACCATAACTGAAGTGGATGATATCAAGAAGTCCTACCAATGGCTAGAAAGGGCTGGCCTACAAGACAGCACTGAAGCGCTCATCCTGGCAGCTCAGGAACAAGCCCTGAGCACCAGAGCGATAGAGGCACAGATCTACCACACCAGACAAGACCCAAGGTGTAGGCTGTGCAAAGAGGCGCCTGAAACAATCCAGCACATAACTGCAGGATGTAAGATGCTGGCAGGTAAAGCATACATGGAGCGGCACAATCAAGTGGCTGGAATCATATACAGGAACATGTGTGCAGAATATGGACTGGAAACCCCAAGGTCAAAATGGGAAACACCTCCGAAGGTGGTAGAGAATGAGAGGGCAAAGATCCTGTGGGACTTCCAGATCCAGACTGATAGGATGGTAATGGCGAACCAACCAGACATCGTAGTGGTGGATAAAGAACAGAGGAAAGCCGTTGTGGTGGATGTGGCAGTGCCAAGCGATGGGAACATCAGGAAGAAGGAACATGAGAAACTGGAGAAATACCAGGGACTCAGAGAAGAACTGGAGAAAGCCTGGAAAGTGAAGGTGAAGGTGGTGCCTGTGGTAATTGGAGCACTCGGGGCAGTAACCCCCAAGCTGGAGGAGTGGCTACAACAGATACCTGGAAAGACCTCAGACCTCTCAGTCCAGAAAAGCGCAGTGCTAGGAACAGCTAAGATACTGCGCAGGACCCTCAAGCTCCCAGGCCTCTGGTAGAGGACCCGAGCTTGGAGGAGAAACCACCCGCGGAGGGTGAGAGGGGCGCGCGGTATATATATATATATAGGACCTGAGCTTGAGTGAGAAACCACCCACGGAAGGGTGAAAGGGGCAAGTTTGTTTTATATATGTATATATATATACAGTGTTAGAAATAAGGGGTAAATACATATAATCTAAAAAAAAAAAAGAAATAAGGGGTAAAAAAGTCAACTTGGTTGTCCTCCCCAATTTTTGGTTGTCCTTCGAAACCGATATTCAACTGCAACGAAGCCTACTCAGATGTCAGTACTTACATCTTTATTTCTTCTATACATTTAATATCAACTGCCTCTTATGATGGACATTTAAAAAAACACTTTAAATATTAAAAACAAACATTTTACTAAATATTGAAGCATCTGGTGCACAAAGTATTGCCAAAAACTTGAAACTTAATCTTTTTGTGTGTGTCTTTGGAGACCTCTAACGGTCGCACCAGGTAGTGTTGTTCAACACGTATTTAAATGTACATGTACAAACAGAAAGGATTCGCTAGCATGCACGCACTTCGTTTGTCAGTGGAAAGAATTTGCTGCATACGTCTCAATTCAGAGGTTGACAAATATAACCATTTAAACTTGAAAAATAGTCGAAAAATACTAAAATGTTGAATAAAAGGACCAGGTTGTCACACGGACAACCACCAGGTTCATTTGGTTTGTCCTCCGTGAAATCTGGTTGTCTCGGACAACCGGATAACCGCTTATGTCGAACGCTGATATGGATCTTTTGGAGCTTCTTGTCTCAAAAGTAGCTTGCAAAAGTGTGGCCATCCCTGCCCTATTCATATGAGAACACATAAAATTGAACCAAACTAAAAACCCTATTAGCCTGGTTTATTAAGAATAAACCTGGCTTGGCCTTTCCACAATTTTTCACAAGATTTCAATACTAGGCAACAGTGAAAGCAAACCTGTATTTACAGAAAAAGGAGGCCAAATGGAACCAAACAGAACGGGGGAAACAAAAAAATGGACTTCTCTACCTGAACCTTCATGGATTTGACATTGGACATTAATATAAGTGTGTTTTACCTGAAGTAGTAAACTGTTTCCCGCATTCCTTACACTTGAGAGGCCCATCTGTAATGTGGATTTTTAGGTGAGCCTTCAGGTTTCCCAGCTGGCAAGAAAATGAAAACAGCTCAGTGGCAAATAAATACAGACTTTTTCCAAAAAAAAATAGAAGATCCTGGAAAGTGTATGGATTTTTATAATTCCATACAAAATTAATCTTTCACAGATATAGATGCAGGAACCACTGCTTTATTGATTTCAAGTATTTATTTGTTTGTTCTTACATAAATTGGGGTTCAAGCTCATAAAACTCAACAGATTTCAAAAGTTTGGATCCTGTAGAGAAATTTGCATTAATTCTGCAAGACATGAATGTTTTAAAAAGAGTTTTACCAACTAATAAACTCAAAGCAACTGCACCGGGTACCCAGATGTCATTAAATTGATTCAGTTGGGTTCAATATGGGGTACACTTCAGACTTAACTACCCAGAAGACCATCACTGATCCCCTCCATAGTCTGGGTAAGCCACTAAAGTTTTTTAGCTGAAGAGGCTGGCAGTTAACACAGCGTTGCGTGCGAGCAGATCAACTGAAAACCTAATGGATGGACAACATGTGGCAGGAGATGCAGAAGCTAAAGAGACGACCAACCTTCAGCAAAGTTTCAGAAGATTCAAGAACCTGAAGACGTCCAGTAAGAGTGGAATGAGGTGGAGGAGGAGCTTCAAAAACCACCACATTCAGACGCATTCAGAGACTGGTGAAATGCAGAACCAAAGCTGCTAAAGGACCAGTGTGAAATTACTGTTTAGAGTCTCCCTCCGGTGAAAATCCTGTTTTTTGAGTTTCTGACATGAAGCCAGTGCTCGTTGGTGCAATGGAGCCTAAATTCTAATGTAATTCAAGGCATTTTTTATGTTCTCATCAAAGTTATTTTTAGTGTGTAATTTTATTAAACAGCAGGGTTTGGTTCTCATTCTTTTGTCATTCCATATTGTTCAAAAAGTGTGGATTTGGAACCAAAAATAGGTCGCTTTTCACCGTTTATCGCTAAAGAGAAACTCTTGGGAATAGAGATTGACAATTGGTGTGCCCTCCCCCCCTCGTCAAGACAAAGCTTCCATACAGGGGGGGGATCAAAGGTGGGGCTATTCAGCTCAGCACCAATGGCCACACCCATGTAGACAAGATTTTAGAAACAGAGGCTTCAGATAAACATGAAATTTGGCTTTAAGGCATTTAGGTTGTGGGATTTTGGTTAAAAACGTCAGAATCATAATTAAAAAACCTCTATGGACGTTTTACTTAAAAAATAAATGTCATTTCATTTTTTTGTGAGATTATTTTTTTAACGGCGTGTAACATATTAATGCAGTATTAATGTATTAGTATTAATTTATACAAATTTTAATCTAACTTAATATTTGTTGTGAAAAGCCTCATTTTGAGCTATTTTATTTTAAGTTTGTGACATAGTGGCACAGTAAAACATTAAAACACTATTCAAATAGTGGATTTATTAAGTATTCCTAATACAGTCGCTGACAAAAGTCTTGTCGCTTCTCCATTTTGTAGAAACAAAAGCGTATAACCTCACTTTTAATGAATCCATTGGTTTTAGAAATGTCTCATATGAAAGCTAAAACCCTCCCAAATTATGTTCTATATACTAAAATAAAATTGCTTCACTAAAGAAAGATTGATCATTTAATGAACACAGAAAGGTCCCATTTTGGCAAGACAAAAGTTTTGACTTCGTTTAGACTTCATGAGTCCTTCTGCTGAGGCTCTGGATGGAGATCCTGATTTTATCTTCAAGCAGGACCTGGCTCCTGCTCGGACTACTGAAGTATTGAAGATGGAGTAATCATTTTTAGGATTCCTCCACAGGATGCCAATTTTTTAAATCTTGTTTTTGTATGTTTGATGAGCTGGAACCGCAATTTATGGTAAATAGTGTACACTTCTATAGTGGTTTACTACCTTCCTAGAAAGCCAAAGTGCTTTACAGTTACAGTCCCATTCACACAGTGATGGCGGCCGAACACCTAACCCTAACCCTAACCTGAACACTGCCACCCACCTATAACCAACAGGAGCAATGTCCTGCCCAGGGACACTTCAATGCGAGTGGGCAAGGCAGTAATTGAATTGAACCTGCAGTCTTCTGATCATAGGTCAACCGCTCCGCCTCTGCACCAGGGCCGCCGCCATTTTTGTAAAAATACACAAATAAATACTTGAAATCTATTACGCAGTGGCCCCTGAATGTATATTGTATGAAAAGGTCATTTTTTGAACGTAAAAATGTTTGAGTGTGAATACACTTTTCCATGAAACAATTTGAGGAAAGGGTCTAAATATGCAATAAACTGCAAACCACGTATCAGTTAAGTAAAGGTATAACACTGTAGTGGTTTCACTTCCCCAATGACATTACCTGGTTAAAGCTTTTGTCGCAGTGTGGACACCTGTTGCCCTTCTCCATGTCATGAATCTCCAGATGTCGCATCTTGGCGGTAGGATCAGAGAAAGATTTCTCACAGTAGTCACAGTGATAGGGCTTCTCGCCACTATGCACCAGCTGGTGGCGTTTCAGATTGCCTGATGTCGTAAAAAGCTTGCTGCAGACCTCACAGCTATACCGCGCTTCGCCTGTGTGCCGTTTGTGGTGCAGGTTGAGCAGGCTGATCTGACGGTAGCTTTTTCCACAAGTAGAGCAACTGTACGGCTTCAGAGAACTTACGAAAGCAGAGCATTTTGTTACTTAAAAAACCCTCAAATTTTAAGAGCTACAGAGTAATGACCATTTTTAAGAAAAACTGTGAAACTCACCTATGTGTTTTCTCATGAGCTTTGCAAGCTGCAGGATCAGAGAAAGCTTTGCTGCAGTCTCGGCAGCTGAATGGCTTCTCTCCTGTGTGAATGCGCATGTGTCTCTTGAAATTTCCTGTGTGCGTAAATTTTTTTCCACAGTCCTAAAAAGGAAGAAGCACATAATTAAATGTTCTCAGTAGACGACTGACATTTGTTTCAACTTTATAATACCAAAGCATTTGCAACCATGGAGGCTTCAGAAATAAACCGCTGTTGGGGTCTGGTGGAGTTGGTTCGTTCCCTCCAGTATGGGAGTCACTTGGTAGTGTCATCAGGAGACATGGCATAAACTTTTATAGTTATGCTGATGACACCCAGTCATATGTGACTGTGTCTCCTGATGAAATGGGACCTATTGATGACCTTTTAAGTTGATTTTTAGATATTGAAACATGGATGGGAGAGAACTTTCTAAAGCTCAATCAAGACAAAACTGACATTTTAATTGTCTGTCCTGAAGCTGAGAGGAAAAGGTCCAATCCTATTTATCAATTTTAATCTGAACGTGTGCAGTAAAGTCAGAAACCTCTGTGTGATTTTAGATGCAGATCTTACCTTTGAAGCACACAAACCAAGTTACAAAGACTGTATCTTATCACCTTAGAAATATTCCCAGAGTGAGACCCTTTCTCTCACAAGCCAGTGCTGAAAAATTAATCCATGCTTTTATAACATCTAGAATAGATTATTGTAATGCTCTTCTTTCTGGTGCTAAGAGAAATACTATCAACTGGCTAAAGCTTGTTCAAAACTGGGCTGAACGCCGTTTAACTAGAACCAGAAAGAAGGAACACATGACTCCAATTTAGAAGTCTTTGCACTGGCTCCCAGTCAGCTTTAGGATTGATTTTAAGGTTCTTTTATTAGTTTGCAAAAGTGTAAATGGAACTGGCCCCTCTTTTTTTATAGGATTTAATTTTAATTTATGACCCTCCCAGAGCTCTCAGGTCCACAGGTCTGTTGGTGGTCAGAACTAGAACCCAAGGCGAGGCCTCCCTTCAGCACCGTGGGCGTCGCCTGTGGAACAGCCTGAGGACGTGAAGGCTTCAGCCACTGTGGAGGTTTTTAAGAAAAAACTTAAAACGCGTGTTTTTAGTAAAACTTTTACAAATTTTTAACTTTTTCATTTGATTTTATAAATCCTATCAACAATTAATTCAATTTATTTTGATTGTACTGATGGGATGTGTATGTGTTGGGCTTTTTATGATGTGTTTTTATTTATCTATTTTTTTATTATTAGTAGTAGTAGTACTATGTTTACTACTAATTTTTGTAGCTTTCTAATATCTATTTTATTATGGGAAGCACTTTGAGATGCTATGTACCAGGAAACGCGCTATACAAATAAAGCTGAGATGAATTGAATAGTGTTGGGGAGGCAACTGATAAGTAAGGGTCTGGGGTATTTGGTTGACTAAAACTCCTACTAAGTTCTAGATGAGGAGCATATATCCTATGGGAACTTCAAACTGGGTGGGTGCCAGCCTAAGCCCCCAAAGGCTGCTTGAAGGCTGTTTCTTAGTGAGGTGGCACTTACCAAGCTCTTCCCTCAGCACAGGAATCATGAAGGCCAGCCCCAGGAGTTTGGTGTGACCTGGAATGCTTCTACAAAAATCAACCAGCTAAGACGCCAGGTCCTTTACCCTCAGAGGGGGGGAAGTCTAAAGAAGTACGACTACTCCAATGAACATGCTGTTTTTAGTGTTTTTAAAATGTTCCTGCAATCTTTTTCTCATGATGCAGGACAATTATAAATTAATTTAACCGGAATATTTATTTCTTGAAATTGTGGAGAATCAGATTAAGAAATGCCATTGGAAAAAGCTCTCAGTTCTGATGCAGCAACTGAAATGGGTGGGCCAAAGTCTCCCTGCTGCGCTCTATTCTGATGCATCCACTTCCAGACAAGAAGAAGGAACCAAAGCCTAGTCATGTGCATTACTGTCCGTGAACATCTTTCAATATCTGTATATCTGCCACCATCTCTGTGTGCACATGTAAGACTTTGCGTATGAGTGTGACCGTGTGTACACAGGTGTTTGTCCAGGTGTGTGTGTGTGTATGTTTTCAGACATCTTACCTCACACCTGTGTGTGACAGAGCTGTACGGCTTTGATTCTGACCGGATGCTCCCACATGACAACTGAGCTTGTCTCTCTTCTCTGTCACTGGACTCGTCGGCTTCCTGGCTATTGTGGTCAGCTTCCACCTCAACATCATCATCATCATCATCATCATCATCATCATCAGCCACCATGTCACTTGTCTCCCAAGAGTTGTCCTCCTGTTCCCCAGAAATCTTTGCTGGCTCCTTCCCCTTCTTCTTTATTTTAGACGTTAGAAAAACATCTTCATCTGAGTCATTTTCTAAAACGCAACAGCAGAAAAACCTTTGAACGTGAATAATGGGAACAAAAGCAATTTTTAAAAAAAGGTCCACAATCCTGATTTTAAGGCTTTGTATAAAGCTTATTTATGGAGTTATAGTGTGAGACTGTGTTAACCTTCATTAAAACCAGATTGAACTGTTTAATGGTGCAATTAAAAAAAGTATATAAATAATTTACAAATATATATTTTTTAGCAATTCCTATCTTGACAGAAATTAAACACTGCTGTGCAGCATAAGATAAGATGTGCTTTGAACTTATTCTCTATTACACAGACACATTTGTAACGCTGAGCTCAGAGTTTAGAACAGAAAAAATAAAGATGGAGAGAAAGCGGAAGTCAAGAGAACATGTCTGAAAACGGCTGAGTGAAACAATATCAACCAGGGTTATAAAGATCACAAATATTTTGTAATCACAGAAAGAGATATTTAAAGCAAAGCTGGAAATTACACTCAGACATTTATTTCTTTCATTTGAAACTAGGAAAGTTTTAGTTTCAAAGCAGTTTAGTTTTACTTGCAGTTTAGCATATCTTGAAAACAAAACTGTGACTCCTCTTCTTATTTCAACAGCACAAGTATAACATACTTATACAGTGGGGCAAAAAAGTATTTAGTCAGCCACCAATTGTGCAAGTTAACACTTAAAAAGATGAGAGAGGCCTGTAATTTTCATCATAGGTAAACCTCAACTATGAAAGACAAAATGAGAAAAAAAAACATTGTCTGACTGTATGTTTAGGTCGATCAAACATTAGCATTAGCCGTCCTATGGGAAATTCCATTATTCGTTAGCATCAACTGCCTTTTAGACTTTTGCTTTACCGCTGTTATTCGTTAAGTCACCGGTAAAGGAAAAGCATAAAAGATCTACCTCTACTTTTAAGGATCGAATTTTGATTTATTAAACTCGGATCGATTCAGATCGATTAATTGATTTTATCAACCCAGCCCCACTTGAAAGCATGTATAAAATTAAAATTAAGAAACCAATACAAATAATGATGCTTTATATAAATGATAAATGATGCTCTTAAAAGAAATCAACACAAATAAAAGACAAAAATCTTAGCTGCTTTAGCTACTGCAGCCCCTCCTGCTTACCAGCTGGGAATTCTCTGTGAAGAGATTTTCTGATTCTTCTTCCTCGAGAGCTCATATAAAAAGAGCTGCCACACCGTTTAGACTGGGATTCTGTTATTCAAATGACAAATGTCAATGTTAGTCTTGAGTCTTCCTTTTGTTAACTGTTATATGACCGTTGCATGCTTAGATATTTACTGGGCGTGTAATCAGCATCCAGGACGTCGTCCTGACATCCAGAAGCTTCTGGAATTGAGTTGTCATTTATCCTTTTCACTGTTGTCTTTTTAAGAGTATAAAGCAGAGAGGTTTTGGGGGGCCGTCCACGCCTCGAATGTGTTCTACCAAGACCACAGCCAGAAGCGTTTTCTTGCCTCTGAGCAGAGATATCTGCACCTTCCTGGGTTTGCGTGAGTGTCTGATCATCAGCAGAAGTGCTGAGAGGATGCTCCTCATCCAGGGCCGCCACTTGTGGCACACAGTTTGCAGTTTCACACTTCTGCTGTGTTTCCGTTGTTTTCTCTTCTGGAACTGGAATTATTAAAGAACAAGGTGGCATTTAAGACTCTACAGTAACTGCTTTCACAACTTTGGCCTACGGGCTGGTTCAGGCCGTGCACCTCAGCTATGAGGTGTATGTTGATGCTTGACAAAGGTGAAAATGGAGGAAAATGCAATTAATTATCTACGTCTACTAATTAGATATAAATATGAATTCATACATTAGCAAAAAAAATTACTAATCTGAATTTATTGCTAAACAAAATAGAATAGATTTTCATTTGAAAAGAGTCTCTGCTGGGTCACTGTTCAAAAGGCATTCAAAGACCTGACTCACCAACTCCAAAATCCAGTGTTATGACCGACGGGGTTGCATTTGCCATGGACTGGAATGCAGAACATGCATTTATGATTTCCTGCATCTGTAGAAAATGGGCCACAGAAAGCACGTCTTCCACATTCTGAGGATTTAAATTCAGCTTAGAAGTGTACATAAAATCCAGGACTTGTCCCAAACCTTCAACAAAAAGAAAGTGTTAGGAATATTAGAAAACATGCAATAGACAGCCTTTTTTTGCTTTTAGAGTAAGCTGAACAAAATACTGAGTGCTGTTAATACAGCCTTACCAGAACCCACCTGCTGCATTGCTTATGTCCAGATGAACCACATCTTTCTGGTCCAAAAAGAGAGTGCGGAAGTACACACTACAGGCTGCCAGCAAAGCTTTGTGGGCCTTGAAGTCCACCCCATCCACAACAAAGGTGCAGTCACACAACAGGCCCTGTTTGCGCTGGCGATTCAGCTGCTCCAGTACCTCTCCACTGTGCCATGGGAACTCCATGGCTCAGGTGGGGCTTTGATGACGCTAGCTCTGTTAAAAAAAAGACAGTTTCTTTTTAAAAACTAGCTTATCTGTTTTAGTTTGATTGGAAACCATTTCGTTAGTGCAAACTCCACAAGCTGATTTGGAACTCAAATCAACGTTAAACGGCAACTTTTTTTGACCAATATCTCCATAGAGCTCTAGTTCCATAAAGTTCATAGTCTCTGTGATTATTAACTGACTTCTTAGGTTCTTCTGTTTTCAGACACGGTTGTGTTTTTTCACATACTTGACGTGTTTTGACGGTTGTCTTTTGTCTTCGTCAGAGTCGTCCTGAGGTAGTGATTGGACGTATATAAAAACAGATGATTGTGACCTGTCAAAGTTTGACAGGTGACTCCGCCCCTTTATGTCTGTTTGCTGCTGGAGGATGTTACTCCACGTGGGAGAAAGCAGGAAGGCCCCCTCATCCCAGTTTAAGTTGGAAGTGTGGGCTCGCTTTCCGATGTCCACCGTCGCCATTATCCCTCTGCGGTATCTGTTGTCTTCAGTGCGGAGGACTTTCCCAGTCCATATGATTTTCTGGCTTGCAGTGGTCCCTTACGGGTGATTTCATATTTTCTTGAGATGCCTGATGATGTCTTTCTCTTTTTAATCTTTTCTTCGTTTACTTTTTACATTCTTTCTGATGTTCTGTTTTTCATGTGATGAAGGTGTGTCCTGTTTCTCCGATGTATGTTTTGTTGCAGGTGTGAGATGGTATTTTGTAAATGACATTGCATTTATTGCTTTGTTCAATCTTGTCTTTTGGATGTACCAGTAGTTGCCTGAGCCTTTTATACAGTTTGACTGGGGTGCTGATGTGATTTTTTTTTTTACATGGCCCTTTGGATGTGTTCTGTTACTCCTCTGATGTATGGCAATGTACCCATTCCTTTGTTTTCTGTCTTATTGTCTGATAGACAAAAGGTTAGGGTTAATTTACCAGCGGACAAAGGCAGAACCACAGTAACCCTGGACACAAAACAATTCAAAAAGCAATTGAAAGAGATGCTTCAAGACCAGAACACCAATGAGGTCCTAAAAAAGATCCCAGAGAAGCAAAGAAGAAAAATATCAAGACTATACTAAAACAACTACAGGAAGAAAAGAAAATAGATAAACAAACCTACAACCACCTCATACCAACAACCAGAATCATCCCCCAGATCTATGGCACTCCAAAAATACATAAACCTGGGGCAGCGCTAAGGCCCATAATAGACTGCTTTGGATCAGTAACGTACAACCTATCCAAATTCATGGCCAATTTACTGAAACCCCTCCTAGGACACACGGACTATCATTGTGAGAATGCAAAACAGCTGGCAGAAGAACTTAAAAACATAAAGATGGAAGCAAAAGAAATACTGATTTCACATGACGTAGTATCACTTTTCCCTAGGACTCCAGTAGAAGCCACACTACAAATAGTGTAGGAACATTACACGGTTAACAACATCGCACAACTACTCCGTTTGGTTGCTACATCCACCTATTTTCAATTCTGCAAGACCATCTACAGACAAAAGGAAGGCTTTCCATGGGTGAACCACAATGTACAGCTTTTTCATGGAAGATCTGGAGAAGAAAGCAATAACATCTGCACCGGAGTACTGCCGTCCAACTCTATGGAAACACTACGTTGAGTCTGCTGATTTTTAAGAGAACCTGGTTAAAGACTAAAGGTGACAAAGCCTTTGCAGCAGTGGCCCCATCCCTCTGGAACTCCCTTCCTCTCAGCCTCAGAGCTGCAGACTCAGTGTTTTCATTTAAAAGCAGCTAAAACCTAACTTTTTAAAATATATTTTTCTTAATTCTCTCTGTATTCTGTGTTTTACAGTGAAGCACTTTGTGATTTTTATCTTGAAAGGTGCTATACAAATAAAGTTTGTTATTATTGATGACATTCTGGAAAAAAAAAAATCACAAATGAACACACAGTAGATCACCTGAACACCATGGATGATGATTTCATCACATCCATGCGAAGAGGAAAAAGACAACTCCGTCAACTTTTTGGATATAAACATTACTCACACAGAAAACAGGGACATAAAAATAAAAGTGTACAGGAAACCAACTCACACAGACCAATATTTATCATAAATATCAGAACCCGCAATCTTCCGTCGGAGGTCAATCCGGGGTTGACCGCCCTTCCACCTCACCACAGCCGCCCCAGAGAAGAAGAACAGACAAATAAGACAGAAAAACAAAAGGATGGTTACATTGCCATACATCAGATGAGTAACAGAACGCATCCAAAGGGCCATGACAAAAAACATCGCATCAGCACCCCAGTCAAACCGTATAAAAAGCTCAGGCAACTCCTGGTACATCCAAAAGACAAGATTGAACAAAGCAATTCATGCACTGTCATTTACGAAAGATCATACGAAAGATCATGTCACACCTGCAACAAAACACACATCGGAGAAACAGGATGCACCTTCATCACGTGAAAAACAGAACATCAGGAAGGATGCGAAAAGGAATCCAAAAGCGAGCCCACAGTCCCATGAACCGGGATGAGGGGGCCTTCCTGCTTTCTCACACCTGGAGTAACGTCATCCAGCAGCAAACAGACACAAAAGGGGCAGAGTCACCGGTCAAAGTTTTACAGCCTTAGTCCCAATCATCTGTTTTTATATACATCATATCATTACTATTGGATGACTCTGAAAAAGACGGAAGGCATCCGGTGAAACATGTCAGGTATGTGAAAAAGCACAACCTTGTCTGATAAGAAAAGAACCTAACAAGTTATTACGTAGTGCTCCATTACACGACAAGTTAGGAAAAGTTGAAAGGGATGAAGGTCATTTACATTGTTTACATTTTGGGACTAACATTTTTTTACTCTACATACCCAATACTCAGTGTATTCAAATTCATTTTGATCAACTACATGTTCTTTTTTTTCCTACATTAGTTTAAATGAAATAAGCTTTTGAAAGGTGAAGAACACAGTTTGGTTTGGGAACTTTCTGTACAGTTTGCGTGTTCTCCTTGTATGTGAAGATTTTCCACCGCATTCCAAAACAGGTTTCACCGTTCACCCGCTGTTAGCTAAGAAGCTGCAGTGACGCCCCTCAATCTAGTTAGGGTGTAGCAGGCACAGAAAACAGATATTTATTTAACTTAAGTTGAACTGAAGTGAAAGACTTAAATTTACCTTTTAAAACCAGAACAGTTTTTTCACAAGCTGACAGTGTAACAAAAAAAGGTCCTGAAAAAAACAGGCATATGATTGGAGGAGCTTTGAAGAGCAGTTATCCACTGACAAGGATAATTGTCTGTTTTCATTCATAAGAAAAATGTGATTCTGGTTTGTTTACAGTTTTGTTGTTTACCTTATCCCGTCAGTGAACCGGCTTTCACTGATTTCCACAGGTGGTATGGCAGAGTTTTAACGCCGGATGACACAACAACGTACTTTCAAGGAGACCAAGATAGGCAGCAGAGTAAAAGGTCTTGCATAAGGATCAACAACTTCTAGGAAGGAGACCCAGGTTTCCTGACAAACAACAACATCATAGCACACAGGAAACAGCAAGCCACAGCATGGCTACGGTGAGAGTGGGAAGTTTGTTCCCAAGAAAGGAATCAAATCCTCTGTTGTGTGGAACTGGTGTGGGTTTACTGCCACAGACGAGGAGGAAGAGACCCCCCCCACACTGCTACATTTACCAAAAGCCCAAAGGCTCTCACGACGCGTGGCACACGCTCAGTCCTCTTACATACGCACGTGCCCCGACACACACACTCATTCTACAACGCCTGTATAGTTAGTTCATTATTTAGTTGGTTAGTTGTTACGGTTATTTGTTAACAAAGAATACTGCATTGTAATTATTACTTGTACCATTGTATTCATTTACGACACGGCCGCCGGAGGATTTTGTGTTTGGAGGCGGCGGCGGGGGTGTGTGTGACCGCAATTCCTGCTGCTTCATTGTCTTCTCTGGGTTTCTTAATTTATTTAAAACCTTACACCCCAGATATGAGCTGTATTGTTGATCCTTTAGGAAAAATGGTGCTACTCTCAAGGTGAATGTTTGTCTCCTTTAGTCTCGACTACAAAGTGTGACTGAAACACGGCTGGGACTTTAAGTACGTGAGTAAACTTTTTATTTTGGACAAGTGTAACAAGTTTAGAGCAACAAAATAAGACAAAACAAGAAAAAAATTATATAAAACAAGACAAAATTATTTTGAGCCATTCATGTATTTCTGAGTATTCCGCTAAAACTGCTCTGAGCACCAGCCCCACCCAAATCCATGAAAACGAATGGGTCCTTACATTGTCACATCATAAAGTGAAGAACAGCCCCTTCCAGAAAGAGTCTGAAGCTCTGCCCCCAGACTAACTCACCCACACACGTGCTCTCTATGTGGAGCTAAAACGCTTTCATTTTAAATGCACAATATGAACATCCATAAGCGGCTGGGATAGGCTCCAGCAGCCCAGTGATCCAATAGGAAATAAACTGAAGAAAATGAATTAATGAATGAACATCCATTTTTGCAAAAGTTTGGATGTTGTTTGTTTTCATGGGAGAAACGCAGGGACGCTGCTGAGGCCGGCGCTAGGATGACGTCATGAAATGGGCGGCACCCACAAGGAGCGATCAGAGATCAAGTCATCATTCATCCGGGTTGAAAAATGAACAGCAGAAATATCTCATATTTCATTAAAGAGGAATTCCAGGGGTTTTCTGTGTGCAGGTGGAACAGAAACATCGAGTTTTAACTCCGGACTTTTAGCAAATTCATGTATCTGTATATTTACAACTTCACTGTACTTTCACTGAGTTTTAATCTCAATCAGGAACATATGCCTCAACACCTGTAAGTCACGTGACCGGAATGATAATTACAATTCAGTCTCTCCCTTCCATCTTCTAATGTTAAAATGCAAACCAATGTTAACGTGTTTTCTGGAACATCCACGTCACATATTTATATCAAACTATCCGTGGATGTGCGGTTTTTCCCCCGCACTGCAAGGTTCCGGACAGAAACGGGTCTTTGCTGTTCGAGGTCTCCCGGCTCGACATCACCTCAAGCCGCTAACCCTGTGGACGGACCGACACGGAGGCGGGTCTTAGGCCGTCCTGAGCGCACATCGATTACACAGCCTCCATCCGTGGAACTGCGCTATCGGGGATTAATTTAGCCTGCCTAAATGCGCTGCAGGGGACAAACATGGCGGTCGTTCTTCGTCTCACTGCTTCGGAAAGAAAGCGCCGCGTTCGCTTCGAAAGGCGGGAAGTTACCTCCTTTTGAACGGCCGCTCAGCCCGCACTCACACCGGAAACCACGCAGAGCTTTACGGTGTCCTCCTCGATGAAGTAAAACAGACCCAAACCGGTTCTTCTGTGATCGATGTTGACATCTTCCTCTCTCTCCGATCGATTGATAGGGACCGACCGGAAGTGATAAACGAGCATGCGCAGAACGAAGGAAAATTTGTTTTGACCGGTTCCACCACAAGGTGGCAGTAAAGGTTAAAGACAAGAAACGCATGCTACGTCATGTGAAGCTCTCACAGCATTGTGATACAAATGTAACATAGCCAAATTCCACATACATAAATGCAAATTTTCTGAAAAAAAAGCCCTTATTCAAACTTTTTATGATTGAGTTAAACCAATATATCAAAGCAATAAAATATTCTTCCAACCCCAAAGCTATAAGAACCTTTGACACCCTGGAATTCTTTAAATGTACAGAATAGCAACTTACTGCTTTTTCTGCTCCTGTTTATAATTTTTCTCTTTTGTTCTTTATGTTCCCCTGGCACATTTTGTTACTCTTTGTTTTGTCTGTGTACTTAAAATTGACTTGAATTTGTATCCTGTATATCTTCAATAAAGTTACAAAAAAAAAAAGATACAAATGTAACATGTGGAATAAGGCAAGGATGTCCAATGTCACCAAACATTTTCATTTGATGCACGCAACTCCTAGCATACTTAATTCTGAACAACCCTAATTTTCAAGGCAAAGACAAAAACATGGTAACAAAAGCCCTGCAAGTCTATGAAGACTGTCATTCATCCAGGTTGGTTCCTTTGTAGTAGGTTTAGGGGATGTCAATTCTGAATTGACAAAGCCTCTTGGATAAGAGGCGAAACGTCTTCTAACTTTAAAACCAAGTCCAGATGACATCCCCTAAACCTGCTACAAAAGCCCTGCAAAAAAAAAATGATGGAAAAAATTAACCAAATGCAGAAATTACTCAATCATTGGTTAATCAGAGATTTTACCATTTTTGGAAGAAATGTGTTGTCCAAAGCTGAAGGAATTTCAAAATTAATATATCCATGCCAATTTCTCTACATTTACCCAAGGAATGTCAACAAAAAATTAACTCAATTATTTATTAATTTTTTTGGAGAAATAAGGCCCATGAAATCAGAAAATCTCAACCAATTAAGGAATATAATTTGGGAGGTATAAAGATGACTGATTTTGAATCATTGGTTGGAACCTTTAGAATAAAATGGTTAAAAGACTGTATGGCTAATCCTGACTCAATATGGTTTCATATTCCCAAAAACATCTTCAATAAAGTAGGTGGATTAGATTTTTTGCTGAGATGTGACTTTGAAATTTCCAAACTTCCTATAAAGATTTCAGAATTTCACAAACAGGTACTTTTTCACTGGAAAATGATATTTGGTCACAATTTCACCCCTTACTGCGCCCCCCTGTGGAACAGCACGGTAATTACCAGAAAACAGGAAGACAATGTTTCATCAGAATTTGTTTGACCACAAGATTATTTTTGTAAGGGATATTCTTGATTCACATGGAGAAATTCTTCAGTTGGGACTTTAAAAGCAAATATGATATTGAATGCTCAACCAAGGAATTTCAGAAAACCTGCAGAGTAATTCCAATTGCATTAATACATTTAGTAAAAAAATACAATAGTGTCTTCCAATGTTCAAATTAAACTACCAAATTTAGTAATAGGAGAAATAAAACTTAGTGAAAAAATGTGATAGTAAATACATAAGCAAATCCTTTAAAGGTAAATTATTCCCTGACTTTAATAGAAAAGTGAAATATAAAATAACTGAGCCACCTGTCACATCAGGTGCTCAACTATGGAAATTGACTAAATGGCCATTGGTCCCCTAAATAAAAGAAATGCAGTTCAAAATTATAAGCAATCCCATTGGCAGAGACGTTGAGGAGTAGATCTAGTTTTGAGGTTGATCCGTGTGATTTCTGTCCTACAGCCCCAGAAACAACCAGACACACATTTATTCATCAGAGATAAAAGATTCTGACAAGATTTTCATAATTGAAAGAATTAACATCATACAATTCACAGAAAAATATATTTTGTTTTATAACAGTAAGTTGCCAAAAGAGACAACAAAATTAGTGAACATCCTCCTGATTTGGGGAAAATATAATTTTCATAAGAAAAAGTGGAAAAAAAGATCAGCCAAATTTGTCATGATATGACATAGGTTCAGAGTGACCCAAATGCTGGAACCCAGAGGAGACTAGGACAGCAAGGTAAGTTTACGATGGTTTAATATTGTAGAAGGTGATTAATGGCTTTTTCCAGGAGGAGGCGTGGCAGCTGGCTGGAGGAGTACGGCAGAGGAAATTCAAGAGCGAGGCACGGGAGACCAGAGGACAGCGACCAGGTGAGTACCAGAGAAGATTCTTCCTGAGACAGAGCGAGAGGCACATTGAGTAAAACAAAGCTTGGCAACATACAGGAACATGAGCAGGCCAGACTATGCACCGTGGGAGGAACAACGAACTGGCATCGAAAGAAGATCCATGCGCTCCTTAAGAAGGCGGCGGTGATAATGAGGTAAGTGAGGCCAGCTGGTCGCGTCCAAAACAGAGCAGGCGGGGGAGGGGGAGAGTAACTGGCAGAGGCACCATGACAGTACCCCCCCCCCCTCAACGACCGGCACCTAGCAGTCCAAGACAATGGTCTGGATGGGCGTGGTAGAAGTCGTCAATGAGGGTATGGTCCAGAATTAGGGAATGGGAGATCCACGAACGTTCTTCTGGACCATACCCCTCCCAATCCACCAGGGACTGCACCCCCCCGCCCACAGTGTCGGACATCCAAGACCTTGCTGACAGTGAAGGCAGGGGTGCCGTCAATTACACGGGCGGGCGGTGGGGTAGCGGACGGCAGGCACAGTGGACTCTCGGTGACTGACTTGACTTGGGAGACATGGAATGCGGGATGAATTTTGAGGGCCGCCGGAAGTCGTAGCCTGACACAAGTGGGGTTGATGACACGGTTGATAGTGTAGGGCCCAATGAACTTGGGAGCCAGTTTACGGGATGAAGCTTGGAGGGGAATGTTCCGAGAAGAAAGCCATATCCTCTGGCCAGGTTGGTAGCTGGGGCCCACCACCCTGTGATGGTTGGCGATCTGGCAGTTGCTCTCCTTGGTGCAGAGGAGAGCCACCCTGGTCTGCAGCCAGATGTCCCGACACCGTTGGAGGTGGAGCTGGACCGAGGGCACTGCCAGATCCATTTCCTGGGAAGGAAACAAAGGGGGTGAGTATCCCAGGGATGCTTTAAAGGGAGAGATGCCTGTGGCGGTAGATGAATGGGTATTGTGGGCATACTCCACCCACACTAGATATTTCGACCAGTCAGCGTGGTTCTGGGCCGCCAGACACCTGAGAGCCGCCTCCAGTTCCTGATTTGCCCGTTCTGCCTGTCCATTAGATTGAGGATGGTACCCGGAAGTTAGGCTGGCTGTGGCTCCGAGGGCAGAACAGAAGGCCTTCCAAACTTGGGAGGTAAATTGCGGTCCCCGGTCGGACACGATGTCACTGGGTATCCCATGATGACGGAAGACGTGGTGGATGAGGACGTCGGCCGTTTCCGAGGCAGATGGTAGCTGAGGCAGGGGGATGAATTGAGCAGCTTTAGAAAATCGGTCAATGACTGCAAGGATTGGCCCGTATGGCCCTGGGACAGAGGTAGCCCAGTAACAAAATCCACCGCGATGTGGGACCAGGGACGGCTTGGCGTGGGCAAGGTCAACAGATGTCCAGAGGGGGGCCAGTTGGAGGATTTCGAGCAGGCGCAGGTGGTACAGGCCGCGATGTACTCCTTGACATCTCGCTCCAACGTAGGCCAGAAGAAACTACGCTTGAGGAGTCGGATGGTCCGGTAAACCCCCCCATGGCAGGCAATATGGGAAGTGTGACCCCAAGTGAGGACTTCTGACCTGAGTCGGGGACATACAGAGTGCCAGGAGGACAAGAGGTGCCGTTAGGAATCTCACCTTAAGCCTGTTGTACCTTGCTCTCAATCTCCCACGTGAGGTTGCCAATGAAACATGATGTAGGGAGGATGGGAGAGTCAGTGGTGGTTTCGGAGGTGTTCTATTTGCAGGACAGCGCATCAGGTTTGATATTGCAACTGCCTGGACGGTACGTGATCGAGAAATGGAAGCGGTCAAAACATAAACACCACCGGGCCTGTCGGGAGTTGAGCGCTATGGAGATAGGCAAGATTCTTGTGGTCGGTCCAAACTATGAATGGTTGTTCTGCTCCCTTCAGCCAGTGGCGCCATTCTTCTAGCGCAGCTTGATGGCCAATAGCTCATGGTTCTCTACATCACAGTTTTGTTCGGCGGGACTCAATTTGCGGGAGAAGAAGGCGCATGTTTGAGTTTTCCCGAGTCCTCCTCACATTGCGACCAAGACAGCCCCCACTCCGGAATCCGAGGCGCCCACCTCCACGATAAACTGTTTGGTGACGTCCGGTTGTATTAGTATGGGAGCAGAAACAAAGAGGGACTTGAGTTTCTTTCCAGGAGTATGCTTTATTGATGGAGGTGAGTTGAGTGAGGGGAGCAGCTATGCTGCTGTGATTACGGATATAAACCGGCGATAGAAGTTGGCGAACCCAGGAATTGTTGGAGCTTCTTTCAAGTCTGGGGTACCTCCCACTGGGTGAAAGCCTCAATCTTAGTGGGATCGGGATGGATGTTGCCTGCTTCGATGATGTACCCCAGAAAAGGGACGGTGGACACGTGAAATTCACATTCCTCGGCCTTGACGTATAACCGGTTTTCGAGCAGCCTCTCAAGACTAGGCGAACGTGATGTTCATGTTGGGAGGGATCGGCGGAATAAGTAAACGGCCCAAGTAAACGAAGACGAATCTGTTTAAGAAGTCTCGAAGGATGTCATTAATAAGGCGTTGAAACACAGCGGGGGCGTTGGTGAGCCCGAACGGCATAACCAGGTATTCATAATGCCCTAACGGGGTGTAAAACACCATTTTCCATTCGTCCCCCTCACGAATGCATACAAGGTGATAAGCGTTTCTGAGGTCGAGTTTTGAAAAGATTTTTGCTTGCTAGCTTGAGTCAAAAACTGAGTCAATTAAGGGCAGGGAATATTTATCTTTGACTGTTATTGGTTGAGCTCGTGGAAGTCTATGCACGGCCGCAAAGACTTATCTTTCTTTTCCACAAAGAAAAACCTGGCGCGACAGGGGAGGATGAAGGGCGGCTCTGACCCAGGGAAAGGGCTTCTTGTATATAGTTCTCCATGGCGACTTTTTTCGGGTCCCGAGAGATTTTACAACTTCCTTTGGGGAGGGGAGCACCATTTAAAAGCTCGATGGAACAATCATAAGGTCGATGGGGCGGCAGAGCGCTGGCTTTGGACTTCAGAAAAACAGTACAAAGGTCGTGGTAACAGACCGGAACATTAGAAAGGTCAATTTCTTTTCCCTGGTCAGAGTCAGGAACATTGGTGATAGGCATGGTGGAGTGCAAGACAACTAGCCAAACAATAGGTGTTCCAGTTTAGCTATGCGAGGTCATGGTGCCTCTGCCAGAACCCCCCCCCCCCCTTCCAGCTCTGCTCTGCTCCTGACTCACAACTGTGACTACTCACCTCATCAAGACACCTGCTTCATAAGAAGACCCAGCTCCAGCATTCTTCACCAGTTCATTAACCCTGATGGTTTATCTCATGC
Source organism: Oryzias curvinotus (assembly GCA_023969325.1). Classification (NCBI taxonomy): domain Eukaryota; kingdom Metazoa; phylum Chordata; class Actinopteri; order Beloniformes; family Adrianichthyidae; genus Oryzias; species Oryzias curvinotus. The sequence continues at coordinate 36,643,231 of CM043712.1, read as the reverse complement.
CACGTGCTTAGTGATGTGAGTGAGTTGCTTTCCCCTTAGACCAGCAGCATTAACGGGATTGGCAAGGGTTTTCAACAGAAAGCGAGAGATCCTGAACGAGACGTTGATCAATAAGGCTGTGCTCAGCCCCAGAATCTACGAGAGCCTTAAGTTCAAAACCTGGTTTTTTATGACTGATCTTGACAGGAACAAATAAGAACTTGGAACCTTGGACGAGTTCAGTTTCCCCCTGTGGCCTGTCATCTAACGGAAGGTTCGGGAATTTAAACGAGCGCTGCATAGTGAGATCAAATGTCCAGCCTGGCCACAATAGAAACATAACCCCTCGTCACGACGTTTTTGTCTTTCTTTGGTAGTCAGCTTAGAATGACCGATTTGTATGGGTTCGTCAGGATTATTGGTTGGTGTTTCTCGGCTGGATGGTTGGACAACATATACGGGGGGAGCGGAATAAGCCGGGGGAGGCGGTGGCTTATGCTTCTGCTCCGCGAGGCGTTCTCGCAGCCGGACGTCGGACCTCAGGGCAGCGGAGACGAGGTCTTCAAAGTTGTCAGCCTCTGGCTGAGAACATAAGTGGTCCTTAATCCGTTTATTCAATGATTGATAGAAAATTCCTTTAAGTGCGGGATCCGGCCAACCTGCTTCGACCGCAAAAATACGAAAGTCAATAAGATGGTCGCTTACCGGGCAGTTACCTTGTTTGAGACTCAGTAACCGCCGGATGGCTTCCTGCTTTCGAGGTTGGTCGAACCCAAGCCGGAATTCCCCTATGAAGCGGTCGAAAGGGAGGTGAGTGAGGATGGGAGGCCAGAAAAGCTTGGGCCCATTGCAGCGCCTTACTGCGGAGAGAGTTTACAATCAGAGAAATTCTGCTGTGATAATAGCTAACAGTACCTGAGAATAATCTTTTAGAAACAGCGTGGTATCATCAGCCAGTTGGCTGATAATGACTGTGTGATCTGCTATTGAAATACCTTTCAGTGGACTGCATTTTGTAGAGTCAGTGAGGAGCTGGGTACAGAGGAGGAATAAATAACAAGAAATAGGGCATCCTTGCCTCACTCGTCTTTTCAGTTAAAATCCAGGAGAGGTCCAGGCATGAAGTTTGATAGAACAATTTCTACCTGCATACATCGTTTTAACAGCTCCTCTAAAAAATGGGCCAAAGCCAAATTTTTCTATTGCATGGAGTATGAAGTTGTAGTAGTAAGTAGTAACAAGTTTATTTCAAATCAACTCAACATTTACCTGAAAAAAGAAAATATAAGTCAATACATGACTTGGAAAATAGGATTTGAAAGGGGAATGGAAGAAGCGAAAGCTTCTAAAAATCCAGATGTAAATTATTGCTATACATAGTATCCATAAAATCTTCAATATTTTTGTGTTTGTATGGATTTAATAAGTCTATATTGTAATCACCACAAATTATAGTATCTTTTGACTTTTCAATAGAAAATAATTTTTCCATCCATTCGGTGAATACCTTAATGTCTGATCTTGCTGCTCTGTAAACATAACTTACAAGAATATTTCTCCTTTTCTGTACATAGTTTCAACAATAATGCATTCAAATATTTCATCCACAGAAAGAGACATATTTTCTATAAGTTACAATCCATGTTTCTATAAACATATCAGGCCACCCCACCTCCTTTCTTGCCTTGTCTATTCTTATAAAACATTTCATAGCCAAACATTTGAAAATCAGTACATTTGTCTTTATTTATCCATGTTTCTGAGACAGCCACTATATTGAAAGATGTCTCGAAGCAAGACAAGTAGTCCTTCATATTTTTAAACTGTATAAGTTCCTACTGTTGAAATGGATAATTGAAAACTTGTTGTCCAATAATATTGTTTCTTTAAATGTAGTGTCAGTCATATAGGAACATTTGTTGCAATTTTTCAAAAAGTTACTATCTGGATCTATGTCATTCAATCTGGCTTGAAATTTATAATCATACAGCTGGGGGTAATCTAGATCCTCATCAGAAGAATATTCTGATGAGGATGAATTGTCGCTGAGGTTATGCATGGTAGTTGTTTCTCTCAATAACATGAATGTAGGAAGAGCAGGTGAGCGGTCAGAGAGCAAGGGCCACATACAATCAAACAGAGACACAAGAAACACACATAACATAAACAGCCACACCACACCTCCAAACCCATTTGGGCACTCATGCACCCCATACAATGACTTAGAATAAACACAAATGCCTTTAGGCTCTCCTGGGGTGATGCATATTAGATTAAACTCAGGATATGTCAGCTAAGGTGATGCAAATTAATAGCTCACAATACTAGCGCTCTCAAATTGACCTGTCATCGATAACGTCAGTCAGTTATACTATCGTTGCATCATACATTGAAAATGCGAAGTAAACAAAGCAGTATGTCCGAAGAAATAAATCAGCAAATGATTTCTAATTTAGATTATTATTAGTGACTCATCCACAGGAGTCAATAAATGTTGCTGCATCCTTTGCCTCCTCAAATAAATGCTGGATGGACCCTGGGTCAGTTTGATGACAGCAGGATACAGCAGGAAGGCGTGAAAGCCCAGAGATTGCGGCTGTTCCATAACTGGGTAACAAAAGTGCCTTCGTTGGGCC